>CM033466.1:2885057-3131460 GCA_019425755.1 Amaranthus cruentus
CGGAGTCGGGTCGGAGTGTCGGATTTTTAATAAGGTCCAACTCTGGTCCGTCTCTAACTCGAACTCGGATCATAAAGTCGGAGTCGGAGTCGGATTCGAATCGAATTATTTTCCTCGGATCGAGTCGAACTAGGGTCGGATTCGGACTGAATTGCCATCCCTACTCAAACCTATTGGGTCATGACAGAGTGAGCTAGTTGGTTTGGATACATCTTCATCATGATTTGGGTGCATACTCTTTAGAGTTTAGATACCCACTTTTAGTGTTTGCAAAATTTAATGAAAATTTTCATTTCTTTACTTATCTATGAGTGTGCTGTAGTACCATCCTTGTATATGCCCTATAGTTCATGTGCTTTGGGACTAATACTAAAGGATATGATCTATAAACAAGTAATTCATTCTTGAGTACTGTTCTCAAAAGTCAACAAGTTCGATGGATAGTTTTCATGAGGACAAACGCTTTTCAAGCTCTTGAGAATTGTCTTTAAGAGTCAATGAACATGAAGAAATTTTTCAAGATGAAATTCCTTTTGGAGATCTTAGGGTGAAGATATTTCTCTAAGTCAATAATGTATCAAATGTGACCGTTGAATTGTAGTTTTTTCAAAATCTTTGTTACAGTCTTCATTCATCTTTTGATTAGAAATTTAGACAAAATAGTGAAAAGTCATTTTTTGCCCTTTATCGTATTTTGACTTGTGATCCAATGGAAACTTGTTGGATAAGCCAATACACGTGTGGTGTGCATCCCTCATAAGTATTCACTATTTATATCCTTTGCTAAGACGTGGAGGCCAACTGCCTTGTACTTTTTCTTTTTTCCTCTCAAACGGTAATTTTTATACATTTGATCTAAAATTTGCGTTAATCTTGGTCCTTGATAACCGATTTCTAGCATGTCATTAAACGTTAAGAACCATGCAAACAATACTTGTAATCACCCTAAATACTACTACAACTAGTGTAATGGTAAGTCGGGGGTCGAACCTTAGAGACAAACGGAGCTAGACTATAGACTATTGTATGGGTGTGAAAAGGTGTGTAAGCTAGACTATGAAAGCAATAAACAAGGTAACAATAAGCAATAAGAGACGAACGGGGATGGTGAGGATTCACCCTAGGCCGGTTCTAAGTTCTCATGAAAGCTAGATCAAAGGAGATCGAACGAAGATCGATCGAGACATTCTAAATAGCGAGGGGAAGTTGATGACATACAACCATGCGAACGACCCATAATCGCCCTATGTCTCTTCAAAAGGGGCAAAACAAAAGAATATTATAAAAAAAATTTCCACTCCCCCTTGGCATATTCATTGTCTTTTATAATTTCCCTAAACCCTATTCCCACGCACCAAAAATATATACCCATGAATTTATTCATTTCATTCTCTAAAAAATTGTAAACACATTTTTATTCTTTAAATTTTAAACAACAGGTCAACAAGCTACAAGTTATCGTTTATTTCTTCAATGCAGCGACAACCGTACAACCCTATTTTCACCCAAAATCTACAAGATGGTATCACGGTGTTCTTCAAACTTGTCGCCAAAATCTTGGAATGCTAGAGTAGCAACCATCTCACTATTATTTTTCGAATATCAGTAACAACTTCTTGCTGAAGAATTTAAGAATCCGGAAATTAGGGTTTATGAATACTATTTTTATTCATTATGACCATTACATTAGTTTAATTTGTACAAGTTATGCAGCTAAGGAAACAAGAATATTGCCTTAATTCTATCTCCTAATTAAGGTAACGAAAAATATACTGAAATAAATAAAAGATACTTAAATATTTAATAATTTTTCTACACTCCCCAAAAGCTAGGTCATAGGGTTCTCGATGGCTAGCTTGCATAAAGTTCTTTCCAAGACTTTTGTTGAGACAACCTTTGTGACAATATCAGCAAGTTGATCTTCAGACTTTACTTGAGGAATACTGATGATAATCTTCTCAAGCTTTTCCTATATATAAAGTGTATGTCTATCTCCACAGGTTTTGTTCTATCGTGCTGAACTGGATTTTTTGTGATCTTGATAGCTGCTTGATTGTCACATAATAGTTTACATGTTCCTGTTGGTGGAAAGTTAAATTCACATAAGAGCTTCTTAAGCCACAAAATCTTCGTTGTCCTCGTGGCCACACCTCTGAATTCTGCTTCAGCACTTGATAGTGCTACCACATTTTATTTCTTGCTTCTCCAAGTAACCAGATTTCCTCCTTTGTGAGTAAAATATCCATAGGTGGACTTCCTACTATCCCGATCTCCAGCCCAATCAGCATCTGTATAGGCCATGAGGTCAAGATGACCATTCCTTTTAAAGAATACACCACAATTACTCATACCCTTTAGGTATTTCATGATTCTTATAACTACTTCCATATATGATATCTGAGGATGATGCATAAATCTGCTCAAAACTCCAACTACATATGAAACATCTGGTCTGGTGTGAGATGGATAGATGAGTTATCCGAACCGGATATTGACAGTTCCGCTAAGATTTCATTCTTGAACAAAAAGTCATTTTTTTACTTATTTCATCTATTCCATGACCGAAACAGGGGGGGATACACAATACACCACGATTTTGAATCCGAAGAGAAATTTCAAGAAATGGCGGATCTATTCACTCTATCAATAACCGAGCCGGATCTGGTGTATCATAAGGGATTTGCCTTTTCTATTGATTCCTGCGGATTGGATCAAAAACAACTCTTGAATGAGGTATTTAATAAAGATGCCTTGTCTTGATCTGTAAACTTCAATCCCAACACTACAAAAAAAGTTGCATCCACCTACGCTTAAAAATGTTATTGGCCACGCTTATATGTGAGGCTAAAGAAATTCTCCACGTTTAAATAAGTGTGGGGAAAATTTTCGTGGGGAAATTTTTCCCACACTTATTAAGTGTGAGGAAATTCACATCCAACCACACTTATAAGCGTGGGGGAACTCACTTCCAGCCACAGATATAAGCGTGGGGACATTATCCTCACTTATAAGCGTGGGTAAAAATTAAGTACATTCCCATTAATGTAAATTGTTTTTCCTCACTTGTAAGCACTGGTAATATAAATGGTAAGTACTTTTTAAACTAAATTTGGCAGGAAATTTTATATATTTTTTTCTATTATAATAATAATAATAATACTTAATTATCATATTAACAAAGTTAAAAAGACAGAGTAAAAATAAAATGATGCATAAATTTTCATCTCAAAATAATATATAATGTCTTCAATTACAACATTAAGTTTACATAATTTGCCAATCGTAACAAACAAAATATCTAAAAATATTCAAAAAAATATCATTGTCATAATATTACAATACAAAACTAAAAACCAATGTAAAACGTCTACCAAACCGCTTTTGGATGCTTGTATTTGGTATTTGTAATTGTCATAGTCGTTTCTTAATGGCCACCTAAACACAAAGTAATAATTTAATTGTTTAGTTTCGTTACAAAGAATATATATATATATATATATATATATATATATATATATACGCACACACGTACAACAATAAATTTAAACGAAACTTACTTGTTTTTCCATACTTTGTATTTTGACGCACAACTCATCTAACATTTGTACAATAGCTCTTTTTTTACCCTCATTCATTGCCTAAAATTATAAAATAACGATTAAAGAATTATTAATGCATATGAATTAACAATAACAACGAAATGAGATAAATGTCACGTAATATACCATGCGAGCTAGAAAACAAAGTGATATTCCTTTTTGGTGGCTTCACGAATGTATTTACTAACCGGGTCACAAGAAAACACACTAACGGAGCAACTAGCAACTAGTATTAACTGTTTTTTGTTCATTTGTATTGTACTGCAACTTAAGTATAGATGGTATTTGTTGTATGAATGTTCTTTACAGCAACTAAACTAGCAACTAGTATTAACTAATTTGCTTGTTCATACTAAAGTATGGAAGGTATACTAAACTAGCAACTAAACAGCACTACAACAGCAACCCTCGATCATCTCTAGTAATCATAAAACGACCACACACTAGAGCTCGAAACATACAACGACCTTCTCTAGTTATATCTTCTAGATTGATTAATAATCTAAAGTACAACAAAGAACAAAAAATTGCACAGCACAATGAGTTAATATTTTTCACATAATGTAACTTGATACTTTTTACAATCAATCAAATTATTTTCACATAATGTAACATATCTTTTTTATCTATATACGCATTGCTCCAAAACTCTCACAGGCATTCTTAGATTAGAGTTTAGAAATACTACTTCTATTTTACTTATAGGTTCATGTTTTCTTAGTTTTCTGTGCAGTTATGCTAGCTTTTCCTCGAAAGTTTTGCATATTGTTGTATTTAGTAGCTAGATTCTAAACTAGTGACAGGCTATTATCGAGTTCAACTCTTGGTGGAGGTAATGGCGGTGTGTCAACTCTTGGACTCGATGTTGGCATTTTTGGAGACGCGGGTTTTGGCTTTGCTTTTGGTTTACTGCTGTGATGGTGATTGTGGTCGTGGTATCCATGGTTTTTTCCTTTCTTCTTTAATAATGATGCTGAAAGAGGATTGGTTTGTCTCCAATGGCTGCCTCGTCTAGCATTGCACATATCAAAATTTGTGGACCAAAGGAGTAGTGTAATGAGTAGTAACCGAAGCATAAATGCAAGAATTTTAACTTCTAAACACCTCACGAATTCAACAGCAGCACTTGAAAGAAATTTAACAATATAAATTTAACCAGAAACTACCTTGTTTCTTTCCATGTGAAGTTAAAATTACCACAGCAGATGTCCCCAGCAAAACACACAGCACAACTATTTACAACAGCAGCCAACAACACAACACCTTTGCACACCTATTTGACATGATCAAACAGTAGTTGCCCCTGCTGCACTTGACCTTGATAGCCCCTAGCACAAGCAGTCAAATACAAAACAGGCAGTATTGAATCTTTGTGCACAAAATTTAGTATTCAAGAAGATCAACATTGCTAACTAGACTAACAATAATTTTAAGAAGAAAACAATGACACAATGTTAAGTTTTCAAAGGTAGAAAGAAATTATTCTACAAACGTAAAATAATTACTTAAATTAGCAAAATGTTTTCTAGCCAAAAACCCCAAATCAATTATCGGAACACTTATTTCAAGAAATTCAAACATATTACCTAAACAATAGCAACTAGCAGCAGCATGGGACTTCAACATTCAACAACAGCAACATCAGCAGCACCCTCGTTCAGAGTCTATATTTACATATTTGCTCACATTCGACAATCAATCATCTAAATAAGGAAGAATAATTATTATATTAACCATGTGAAATCTTGAGTTTTCCCCCTACAATATAAGCAATTATTGACGTGTGTTTTTTCTTTTCAAAGTTGAGACTACATGTTTACATTTATGAACATAAGAAAACCACAATACTTACACTAAAGAAAAAACAACTTTATTGAGGTATTACAAACATACAAGGATACTGATGATTTTATTGCAACAAAAGGATACTTGAAGTATTGAAAATCAGAATTATTGATCAACAGACGTTATTGATTTTATAGTTGCTTCTCAATCTCCCACTCTTGCAGTTTAAATTAGGACACGAAACCCATATCTCATCCAATAAAGGCAATCAATAGAACTGAACAGAAACCCATACAAAAAAAAAAAACAAAAAAAACAAAACAAAACAAAATACTGCACACAACTCATACAAAAAGAAAACCAGCAAACACCCAAAGTAAAACCAAACCTACAACTGCAAACTCAAACTACACTAGAAAAAGCAGCTCCACTCCCAAACTGAACTAGACAGCACCAAAAACGCACCACGCCAACAACAACACACCCAAACTGAACAACAAACACAGATACAGGAGAAAAGGCAAATGCACAACAAAGAGCCAAGCCAACAGCAGCTACAGACCAGTACCACACACATCAACCAACAGACCAAATCTCAACCCTGCACACACCACAACAACAACCCAACAAACCAAACCAAAATGCAAAAGAAAGAAATAGAAATCACAATTTTGAATTACAAAGAAATGTAAAAAATCAAAATCAACATCAAAATCAAATAACCAATTCAAATTACAAAGAAACATCAAAATCAAATACACATTTCGAATTACAGATTAAAAACAGTATTATTAAAAATAATGGAAATAAAAAAAATGAAAACAATAATGTAAAGAAAAATTACCTGAATTGTAAATATGTGAAAAACTGATGAAGAATTCTAGCAGAGAGGGTTTGAAATGGCCGAAATTAGGGTAGAAATGACGGAAATTAGGGTAGAAATGGCAAAAGTTAGGGCAAAAATGGTATGAGATTTCGCAGGAAGAGAGGCGAGGAAGATGAAATGATTTGTTTTTGAATTTTGATCTGATTTTCAAAACGTGTTTCTTGATTAATAAAATACTAGGTATTTAATATATAGGTTGTGTAAATATTTTTTATATTAGATAAAGTTTATTGGTAGTATTTTTTATTTGTTGAAATTTTTAGAAGAAATATAGTCAAGTGGGATCTTGTTTAAATGTTTATTGGCAGTATTTTTTATTTGTTGATGAATGTTTTTCGCCTTTGCAAAGCTAAGAACAATAAAAACAAACTCATTGGTATTTTGTTGTGATATATTTCCTCAGTTCCGAAATACTTGCTACATTTAACTAATGAGTACTATTTATTGTTCGAGCTTATTTTATATATAACGACTAAAAAAAACCAAAATTTCATTTAATTTTTTATATATAACGACTAATCTTGCATCGAATCAGTAAAAGTGAAATGTAGCAAGTATTATGGAACGGAGGAAGTATATTCAAATATTTTCTCGGCATATGTATCCCAAAGTTTGCATGAAATTCTATTATTTCTGTTACAAAACTTATTACCACATGTTTGAATTTCTTTTTATCAATAATAATTATCTTAAACTGTCTAAAAAAATAATAAAAAATATAATTACACGCATACTCTGTATCACACAAGTTCAAAGTTATGCATTTTATAGGTGGAGTCATATGAACATCACTAAACGACACCACTTGTCCAATAATATCTATCCTTTTCAAAAACATATTCATTACATCATATGTTAAAATTTAATAATATTTGTATTAAAATTAAAATTTAATATATAACTTATTAAACTATAAGAATAAAGAGATAGAATACATACCGCATAAATAAGACATATCATAAGTTTGTGATAGAAGATCAGAAAATGAGACTAATTTCATCACATATGGTGGAATCTCCACATCGTCACAAATTTTGACATTAGTAAATCTTGTAAAAACAATTCGTTTTTTTGTGGAATGTTGCTTACAGTCTCCGTTGTTTTCATAAAGCTTAAAACGTACAACTATATAAATTTTTTCCAATGACAGATTTGATGAATGACACTATAACTATCTTTAAATAAATATAGAAGCTTTGATAGTACTTCTATTATTATTATTGTTATCTTTAATTTGTGTGTCCTTTCAAATTATTTATTTATTATTAATTTTTTATTATTATTATTATTATTATTATTATTATTATAAAGGGTGGGGATGTAGGGAGTTGGAATATGAAGTAAAAATGTAATATTGTAATAAATATAGAAGCTTTGATAGTACTTCTATTATTATGTTTAAATTATTTATTTATTATAAATTTATTATTATTATTATTATTATTATTATTATTATTATTATGAAGGGTGGGGATGCAGGGAGTTAGAATAATTATAATTATAATTATAATTATGATTATTATAAAGGGTGGGGATGTAGGTAGTTGTAATATGAAGTAAAAATGTAGTATTGTAGTAATAAAGTAGAAAAATTAATTACTATATTTTAAGAATGACTTTCATTAGTTCAAAAAAAAAGAATTTTCATAGAATGACACGTGGCATAGAAGTTCCTGGATTATAATATGTATGTGATGTCTGGCCTAAATCAATAAACATTTTGAGTTTTTTTTTTATTTTAAAAAAATGCTATAGCTACGCTTATAAGCGTGGGTAAATTATAACCAAAATTTCGTACATGTGTCTAGGCATTCATTTCCCCACACTTATAAGCGAGTTTAATATTCCCACACTTAATAAGCGTGGCTAAATGCAAAAATCTTACCACACTTAATTAAGCGTGGGTAAATAACTGTGGTTATATGCAACTTTTTTTGTAGTGCCAAGGAAATATTTCATGTTTCCTAGATCTTTCATTTCGAACTCCATGAACAATTTGCGTTTTAGATCATTCATCTCCTTCTCATTATTCCCAGTTATGACCATATTGCAGACGTAGATAATCAAACAAGTAATCTGATTGTTCCTACTCTTTAGAATAGAGTATGTTCGGAGTTAGTACGTAGCCAAACTTCTTCCTTGCTTTCGTGAACCTGCCAAACCAGGCTCTTGGAGTCAGCTTTCTTAAGTCTACACCCTTCTCCGAGTCCAAACTCATCTGGAAAACCTAGAGGAGCATGCATGTTGATCTCTTCTTCAATCTCTCCATGAAGGAAAGCATTTTTCACATCGAATTGATACAAGGGACAATCTTTATTAACTGCTAGTAACAACAGAACTATGATGGTGTCTATCTTAGCAACATGAGAGAAGGTCTCTGAGTAGTCAATCCCATATGTCTGTGTTTATCCCTTTGCGACCAAGACAACTTTGTGTCTCTCAATGGTTCCATCAGCATGATACTTTATTATGGATACCCATTTGTAACCCACAGTGTTCTTCCCTTTAGGTAGCATACATTTATCGCATGTACTATTCTTCTTAAGATGTGAGATCTCATCTTTCATTGCTTCTTACCATTTTGGATTTTGGAGTGCTTCTTCAATGTTTCGGGGTATAGAACTCGAATACAAAGCGGCATTGAAACCAACAGTGGATTGGGATAGATAATTTAAGCACATCAGTAAAGAAAATCACATAATACACCCTCATACACAAGAATAATCGAAAATTGGAGCATTAAAAAACCTAAAAACTAAAAAAAAATTTAGTAAACACATGCCAGATGAAAAATCAAAAGTTAACACTCCAAAAATGCATGATAAAACCTAAAAAAACAAATCGTTTGTAGCCTTGAACAATGAAACCTAAAAAACAAAAAAAAAACATAATAAAACCTAAAAAAACACATAGCAGATGAAGAAGATGGACGATCGCAAAAAATCTTCAGAGAAAAATCGAATGTAGCCTTGAACGGAAGAAATTGAAGAACTTAGAACTTGAAGATGGACGATCGAAAAACGATTGATACTGTAACACCCCGTATTTTATCGGATTTAAAAAAATATAATAAAATAAATAAATATTGTTAAATTAAATTATTTACATAGATAATCATAAGAAATAAAGTAATTTATTAATTTTTTTTTGTAATTAACAGTAACGTGTTTTATCGCGTAGCGTTTCTTTTCTGTTTTTATAAAGAAAAATATACATACAATTATATAATTAATTAATTAACTTAAAAAAATATATAAAATAATGGAATATGGAGGGGAGTGGCCGGTTGTATGCTAGTATGCGAGGAGTATTGTAACTCTTCTCATAAGTGTGCATTATGACACATTAAGTGATTATTATCTTAATGGCCTTTTAATTCCATAATCACATTTGAATTCTTCAAATTTCTAACCTTTCAAGTGAGCAAAAATTTAGAAAAATAATCCTTCCCTTTTCCCCTCTTGTTTTCGGCTCATCAAAGAACGAAAAAAAAATTTCTCAAGGTTCTTTTGTTGTTTTAGTGGGTGTTCAATCCAACCTTTTAATCAAAGGTTAAGTTAGATTAAAGCAAAAATTCTATTTATGATGTTGAGTTGTTATTTATAAATTTAATCTATAAAATTGTCTATGATGGAAATTATTTTGAGTTGATGTAAAAGAAAAAATTGTGTGTTCATATTCAAGTTTTGTTATATGGAATTTTGACTCTTTTATCACATAATTCTATATGTGTATGATGATATTCTATGACTTTTTAGGAGGATTGAGTATTTTTATATATAAAATTTCTCTCATAATCCTTTAATGAAATTTAATTTGTTAAAGGGATCAAATTATGTTTCTTTTATATAAAACTCTTCTTGATTATTAATTCTTTAACAAAGTTTAAATTTGTTATAAGAATTAAGTTTATATCGATATTTTAAATAAATTTTTATGATTTATTTCACTAACAAAATTTCAATTTGTTAGAAGGAAGTAAAATTTATGGTTTTAATTATGTAATCATCCATGAGTCGATAATCCTTCAAACAAAATTTAATTAGCTTGAAGGATGGTATTTATATATCTTGATTCAAGAGGTTGTTTTTCTTTTATGATTCTCCACAAATTTTAATTTGTTAAGAGAATTGGGCAAACAAAATTTAATTAGCTTGGATGGTATTTATATATCTTGATTCAAGAATTGGGTATATATATTATATATATATATAGTATATAAATGATATTATATGTTGATAGTATATAATATATAAGCATATATGTACGCTATTAACTTTCATATTTCTAGCTTACAAGCAATTGTGCTATACTAGTAGCTAAGCTAGCTATATAGCTTATATATGCTGTATTTAGCTAATATACTACATTATTATAGTGATATAAAATATATATTATATATATATATATATATATATATATATATATATATATATATATATATATATATATATATATATATATATATATAGATTTAGGATCAAATGAGAAGGGGTCTCAAAATGAGAAGGGTGAAAAAGAATCTCATCCGTCTAGATCAAATATCAATGGTCTGGATTAGTGAGCTCCTTGCACACGGTTCATTAGCTCCTTGCACGCGGTTCAACATATTTTTTTACACAGTTTTTTACATTTTATAAAGATACTATGTTCTTAGAAAAAGATACTATGTTATGAATAAGGGTTACTATGATTATGTATAGTTATTGTCTTCTCTTAATCTTAAAAGAACATCGTAACTTTTTAAAATAAACATAGTAACCTTTAATCATAACATAGTACCATTTTCTAAAAACATAGTAACCTTAAATCATAACATAAAATGGAGAAAAAATCGACGAGAAAGATGATTTTCACCCGTTAGATTTTCATAAGATCAATGGCTATAAATCCTTCTCATCCTTCTCATTTTGAGACCCCTTCTCAATGGATCCTCCTATATATATATATATATATATATATATATATATATATATATATATATACATATATATATATATATTAATTATGTATATTATATATATATATATATATATATATATTATATAATATATAGTTATATATAATAATATATATATATATATATATATATGGTAATATATATATATATATATATATATACATATAATGTTAATATATAATATATATATATAATATATATATATATACATATATATATATATATATATATATATATTTAATATATATATCATATATATATAACATATATTATATATATATACATATAATATATAGTATATATATATATAATATGTATATATACATATATAATATATATATATATATATATATATTACTATATTATATTATATAATATATTATGTTACTATACTATAATAATTTATATACAATATATATATATATATATATATATACATATATATATAAACATATATATATATATATTTTTTTTTGAAAATTTGGAAAATTATATTAATAAGAAACGAAGAGAAAGCAACACCACCACTGAGACAAGGGAGCCCCAAAACCTCCGGCATAAAAAAACCTCGAGAGGAAAAAAGCCATCGGAAGAGGGGGTCAAGACTCAGGCCACTCAGAAACAGCATAGGAGTGGACTATGCAACACCAAAAAGTTTCCAAAAAAATACAGACGTTTCCACCTAATACACCAAAAACTAGAACTGAAAAAGCAAGAACGGCAACACCAAGAAACGTCGACCCTTGAGCACACCAAAAGCACCGCTGGGTCTTCATCACCCTCTCGACCATCCAATATGCAGTTAATACAAAGCACTCAACACCAACACGACCAAAAGACTCCATCCCCCAATACCCCAACAACTCAAGACACAAAACCAACTGGGAGGCAAACCAAACGATTCCAATCACGAGCCAATATTACCAACATCACCAACAACCAAACACCACAGAGCTAAGGGAAGCCAGGCACCATCATACACCACCACTTAAACACTACAAACACACTAAACAAGGATCACCAAGGATTCTATTCACCACGAACCATCAATTCATCCAAAACACGATTACACACCAAGGGAGGAAGACCCCAACCACATAGGGAAGGAGTCGATTCAAATATCACCAAAAAACCACCACGAGAAAATCAAAGGCCAAAAAACACCAAAATTTTAAGAGCGCCGAAATTGAAAACGGGCCATAAAGCCCACCACCAGCACAACCCAAGTAACAACAAACCTACACCATAAGCACCCAAAAAAATTCGAAGATCACCAAAATCGATAACACCATTATTCAGACAAACCCTCCAAAACCCCTGACACAGAATAAAAAAAACACGCACCCCAACAACCCAAGAAAACAGCAAACAAACTCCATAAGCAACCATAACACCAGAAGGCCATTGAAACCGGGAACACCCCGAAACACCAATGACTAACCACACATAACGCATGCCAACTCCAAAAAACAAGCAAAAAGACTAAACTCCAAGAACTAAGAACCCTTTGATTGGCCCTAAACCAGAAACACCAAAAAGATAGAAGACAACTCCAAGACCCAATAAACAGAAAAACGACTAGATAGCACCACGTAAGACGAAAACGACAAAAACACTCCAAATAACCATGCACCAGGGGTGTTGAGAAACTAACAACCCTCAATCGGGTGATTTGCCTCCAAAAATTGAATTCTCTTTGATTTCCTTAGTTCCTCAATTATTGCTCCATCATCAGGCGCTGTGACCCCAAGCATTTTTGCAACGTTCCACGTTTCATATGCCTCAGCAGAGCATTTTGATGGAGTAGATGGTACAAAAAGAGGTTCCGGGAGTGAGCTTGTCGACTTCTTCGGTCTTCCACGTGGTCTTTTGCTTGTAGAGCCAACCCCAGCTACAACGATCCCACTTTTTTTGGGGACTTCTTTCACCCCCATTAAACTGCACTCAACAGAAGCAATGGGGTCAAACCAAGAATGATTCACGATCATCTCTGGGTTAGTCATATGAACCAGCATCATATCCTCAATGTTCTCAAGAAGAGATCCTGTGCTGTTTTCAGAACACTCATCCCTCACTTGAGTGCACCTTTCGACAGACCTTTCTAACAGAGAATCCTCCCTCAAAAATTGTTCACCACTTGAGTATGCTGGGTTTTTATCAAGGGCTAGAAGACAATTATTTCCCTCATCTTCAATGGGTTCCAAATCATCTCCATAACCCACCAAATCAGCATTCACACCATGTTCCTCCACCCCGCCATTCTGTTGTTGGTCATTGGTACCCACCACAACCTCTATTTGTTTCTCCATAGCAGCCGTATTGACAGAATTTTTTGCCAAGGATGGCGATTCCTTACACTCCCCTCCCCCAACATTAGAGCCTTCCTGTTCAACGAAGCTTCCTTCCCCCAAAATCTTACACTCACATCTGCAAATTTCCTTGACCCAAGCATCACAGGATCCCGACTCCCACACCAATCTAACACGAGCATCTATTTTGCTAAGTACTTTAGTTTTAATTAGGATTTGAGCACAGGAAAGGTTATTAAACCCATTTACATCCTGGTTAACACGCAGCACTCGCCCCCACATTTCACCAAGTCTTTTGAAATTATCATAGCCCCAACATTTGGGGTGAAAACCCCCACACTCAATCCAAACAATCCTATCGTTCTGCCATCCCTCATCCGACCACCTAGACACGTTTTTGAAGACCTTCCACAGAGGAGAAGTCTTATCAATGGCCTTGATCGTCTCCAATTCATTTTCAAAGAAGAGGATAAGCTTAGAGTGTGAGATAACAGACATACACACGAAAGGAACTTTTGATTCCCTAGCCAAAGACATTGCAAGCTCAAGGTTAGTGTTGGACTCACCTTCCACGACGACGGCACGATCAAGCTCTTCAGAGATGGTTTTATTTTCCATAACTCTGAGGGAGAAGCTCACAGGGATCGACCCATCTTCGTTGTTAGTCTCCGATACCGGCAGGGGCTCAGTGTGTTTTTTGCTAAGCCTCTCATCGCCATAGCTATTTTTTGGATAAACAATCTTTTTATGAAAAGCCACACCATCTTTATCATACCTAGCCATGGATACCAAAAGTTTCTTACCCCTAAGATAAGACCCATTCAGAGAGTTAATGGCGACCATAGCATCCTCTTTCCGACTGTATCTGACAAAGCCAAAAGCAGCTGGGTTGTTTTTTCAAAATTTTCTGGAGATGAAAGCATCCACAATCGTACCCTTCATCGTAAAAAGATCGACGAGAAACTTTTTCGAGATTCCTTGAGGGAGACCATCGACAAAAACCGAAGTGCAAACGCTATGAACGCCACCCACTGCCGGTGGTGGCTCCCGAGGACCACATTTCGCAGAGAAATGGGTAAATCCCCGATGACCAGCCAACCGGAGTTCCTAAAGGTAGTAGATAATGCTTGGAACAAGAATGTAAAGGGTGAGGGGATGCAGAGACTTTGGTACAAATTGAAAAATGTGAAGGCCCGCTTGAAAGTTTTGCACTCTAGGGAATTTGCAGGGATTCAAGAGAGAATAAAAAACTGGGAGAATACTCTTGACCAAGTCCAAACAAACCTGAAGACTCACCCCATGAATGAAAGTTTCCACCAGCAGGAGAAAGATGCATCCTATCAAGTCAGCAAATGGAGGAAAGTTAAGGAAAAGGCCCTTCTTCAGAAATCCAGAATCCACTGGATTAAAAATGGAAATGAAAGCACTGCATACTTTCATGCTACAGTAAAAGAAAGACAGGCTTCCAATAGCATTTATGATCTCCAAGATAGAGATGGTAAGTGGATCAGCACCACAGAGGACATTCATAATGAAATTACCCAGTTTTATCAGGATCTCCAAGGTACAGCAACCCCCAACCTGGAGGTCATTGATAGGAGAATCATGAGAAGCGGCACTCAGATTGACAACAGTAACAACCAGATGCTCATAAAGGATGTGACTGATGAGGAAATCAAAGAGGCTTTGTTTGGGATGAATGAGAACAAAGCTCCAGGCATAAATGGTTTTAATGCTTATTTCTTCAAGAAGACTTGGGATATTATCAGGGTGGATCTTATTGCTGCAGTCAAAGAGTTCTTCAACAATGCAAACCTCTTCCGTCCGATCAACTGCACCTCAGTGACCCTTATTCCTAAAAAATCTCAAGCTAGTAAAGTTGGGGATTTCCGGCCCATTGCCTGCTGCACTGTAATCTACAAAATCATATCGAGGGTTCTTGCATCTAGACTCCAGAAAATAGTCGGGACAGTGATTGATCAAGCACAATCAGGGTTCATTCCAGGTAGGTAGATGGCAGATAACATTTTACTGGCAGCTGATCTTATCAAAGGCTACACAAGGAAAAATAATAGTCCGCGTTGTATGATCAAGATGGACCTCCGGAAAGCTTACGATTCTGTCAGCTGGTCTTTTCTCTTCACTGTCATGGATGAGATGGGTTTCCCCCCAAGATTTGTGGAATGGATCAAGGCCTGCATTACTACTGTTTCATTCTCTATCCTTGTCAACGGCTTACCCCTAAAGCCGTTTGATGCCAAGAAAGGTCTTCGCCAAGGAGACCCCATTTCCCCATACCTCTTCGCTATTGCTATGGAATATTTGTCCAGGTTGATGCATAAGCAGCGTGAGTCTTCGCAATTCCACTACCACCCCAAGTGTAGAAGCGCCAACATCACTCACCTCCTTTTTGCAGATGATTTGCTTATGTTTTGCAGAGCTGACATCTCCTCCATCAAAAGCATGATGTGCACCTTCAACCGCTTCTCCAAGTCCTCCGGCCTAGAGGCCAATACCAGTAAAAGCAATGTTTACATGTCAGGGGTTGAGAATCAATGCAAAGAGAGGATCTTGAATTTCCTCCATATGGAAGAAGGTGTTTTCCCGTTCCGATATCTTGGGGTTCCCCTCCACTCCAAGAAGCTGAATACTAGAGATTGTAGGCCGCTTGTTGATAAAATCATTGGTAGAATTGGGTTTTGGTCGTCTCGCCTCTTATCCTATGCAGGTAGAGTCCAGCTTGGTCGCAGTGTGATCAGGGGGATGCAAAACTTCTGGGCCCAAATTTTCTGTCTTCCCAAAAAACTAATCAAGATGGTGGAGAATGTGTGTCGTTCCTTTATCTGGACTGGGAAGGAAGGGTTATCTAAGAAAGCTGCAATTTCCTGGAATCAAATGGTCCTCCCTTACTCAAAAGGAGGGCTTAACCTTAGAGATATGTACTTATGGAATAGAGCGGCTATCCTCAAGCACCTTTGGAACCTCGCGCAACGCAAAGAAAATTTGTGGGTTAAATGGGTCCATAGCTACTATCTGAAATCCCAGGAGATAAACAACGTCTGTCCCTCTATTCATGCTTCATGGGGGTTCAAGAAGATCATCAAGCAGCGAGAGCTAGTGGAAAAACTTGGAGGATGGGCGAACATCACGACAGGCAATTCATACTCTATCGGCAGGGTCTATGATTTGCTTATAGCTGAAGAGCCTAAAGTTAGATGGGGGAACATCATGATCAAGAATGTTGCTAGCCCTAGCGCGAGATTCATCACGTGGCTTGCGATCCAAAATAGGCTAGCTATAAACGACAGGATAGGGAAATGGATGAACTTAGTCGATGGCAACTGCGTTATGTGCAACGGACCCACTAAAACGGTCAGCCACCTATTTTTTGAGTGCCCGAATGTTCAAGAGATCAGATCCAGATTGTTTAATTTCCTGCCCCGCGGCCTTGATGGTCCCAACTTCCAAGAGGAAATCCTTCTGATGAGCAAGATCAACAGGAAAAAGACAAATCGAGCAAAGCTGATAGTTGGAATATGGACAGAGATGATTTACAATATATGGCAGCAACGAAACATCAAGATTTTTGATAACCGCACTCGTAGTAGGAAAGAGGTTATTGATTGTATAGTGTTTAGAATAGCCGGGAGAGTTAATAGTAGGATGATTGAAATGCTTGTAACTAAGTAGTTAGTTGGGGCTATTTTTTTTTTGGGCTTTCGCTCTCCTTTTTGGTGAGCGTCAGTGTTTTTGGTGGCTTGGGTGGAGTTAATTTCCTTCCCGAGCATCTCTTTTTGTAACTCTCTTGGTATATAATACAAATCATTTGACGAATATATATATATATATATATATATATATATATATATATATATATATATATATATATATATATGTATGTATTTATATATATATATATATATATATGTATATATATATATATATATATATATATATATATATATATATATATATATATATATATATATATATATACATATATATATATGTAAATATATATATATATATATATATATATATATATATATATATATATATATGTATATATATATATATATATATATGTTCTGTATATATATATATATATATATATATGGACAAGAATCGCTTCTCAGAACTCAATCCAGAGGTTGGGTGTGCTTTCGTTGTCATTTCACGTATCCGTTGTTTTCAAAATTCGTTTAGCGCTAAAATTAATTAAAAATAGTAAATGGATGTTAGAACTTATGAAATTTGGTACCCAAGGTAATGGATGCGCTTCAGACACAGTAGCAGAGTCAGATTTTCTATTTGAATTTTATAAACTGTTCGAAATGGCCAGATAAGTTTCTGGTTAAATTCTAAATTTTGGAAGCATTAAAATTTGGGTGAAATCATCTAAAATTATCAAATCTTAGTAGTGTCTTAATAGTATGGAGTGGATTAAAGGTGTAAACACGTTCTAATACGTGATTTCGTATGTGTGTGTGTGTTGTGTATAGGACCTTGGTTCATAAGATGGTGAAATTATTATCATGATTGAACTTCGTATTGTTTGCAGGGCTTTGAGGTACACGCTTAGACCATACTGTTTTATGTGGTTGTGCGAAGTAGTGTTGTTTCATTCTTAACTGTGGCATTTTGAATCACTTAAGGTTTACATACCTCAAATAATTTGAAAGAAGTTAAATTTGGAAATTGAGGATTGATGTGTTTATTATCCAAAGGGGTTAAACAGTTTGGTTAGATTATTATAATCATCGTTCTCATGGCAGTTTTGGATCATTACGGTCACCATGAGGGTATGTTGTAATACCCTGAGATAGACGACTTATTTGATCAGTTGAGAGGAGCCAGGATCTTTTCAAAAATTGATTTAAGATCAGGTTATCACCAACTAAGAATACCTGAGGGGGATATACACAAAACGACTTTTAGGACACGTTATGGATGGGTTCACCGTGATGCCTTTTGGGTTGACAAAGGCTCTAGCTGCATTCATGTGTTTGATTAATCAAGTATTTAGTGTGTACTTGGATTAGTTCGTGGTTGTTTTCATTGATGACATATTGGTCTATTCTAAGGACCGGGATGAAGATGAGAAACACCTGCAATTAGTTTTGCAGACCCTGTAGGAAATAAAAAAATTGTATGCAAAACTGTCAAAGTGTGAATTCTTGTTGGAAAAGGTTTCATTTTTGGGTCACTTTGTTTGTAAAGAGGGTATTTCAGTGGACCCTGCAAAGGTAGAGGCGGTGTAGAGTTGGTCGACGCCGAAGAATGTCACCGAGGTGAGGAGTTTCTTGGGTTTGGCTGGGTATTATCGATGTTTTTGTCAAAGACTTCTTCTTTATTGCTCGTCCTATGACTTCGCTCATGAAAAAAAAGTTCGAATGGTCGGAGGAGTGTGAGA
Source organism: Amaranthus cruentus (assembly GCA_019425755.1). Classification (NCBI taxonomy): domain Eukaryota; kingdom Viridiplantae; phylum Streptophyta; class Magnoliopsida; order Caryophyllales; family Amaranthaceae; genus Amaranthus; species Amaranthus cruentus. Next base: position 2,904,010 of record CM033466.1, read on the forward strand.
AAGCTTTTCTGATCTTGAAGGAAAGATTAACTACAGCTTATGTTCTTACCCTACCTGACCCAAAGTTGGATTATACCATTTACAATGGTGCGTTGAAGGAAGGCTTCGGTTGTGTCCTGATGCAAGATCGTAAGGTGATTTCTTACGCATCGCGACAGTTGAAGACGCATGAAGTTAACTATCTTACTCACGATCTGGCGTTGGCTGCCATAGTTTTCTCTCTCAAAATATGGCGACACTATTTGTATGGTGTGAAGTGTAGAATCTACAATGATCATCAGAGTCTAAAGTATCTCTATACTCAAACCTACTTAAACATACGACAACGTCGGTGGTCAGAGTTGATGTCTGATTACGACCTGGAGTTTATATATCATGAGGGACGAGCGAATTTGGTAGCTGATGCGTTGAGTAGGAAGTCTAATCATTCGATGTCTATCTTGGACGAAGTTGAAGAATTGCATCAGGATGTTTCTAGGTTGAATCTAGAAGTGGTTCGAAAGGGTAAGTTGCAGGAATGTCTGATTGCTTTGGCTATTCGACCTTCGTTGTTTGAAGGAATTTTAAAGTCACAGGATAAGGACTCGAAACAGTTGAAGTTAAAGGAGCAGGCTTGAGAAGGAAAAGCGAGGGATTCTTTTTTCACGAGGATGGAAGCTTGAGGTTCAATGGTCGTTGGTGTTTGCCGACAGGGGAGGCATCTTTGAAGGAACGTATCTTGGATTAAGCGCATTGTACGAAATTTTCAGTACATTCGGGCGGTGATAAGATGTACCAAGATCTTAAATTAATGTTTTGGTGGCCGGGAATGAAGAAAGACATTGTAGAATATGTCTCGCGTTGTTTGACCTGTCAGAAGGTTAAAAGCGAGCATAAAAGACCAGGTGAATTATTATAACCCTTGGAGATACCAGTGTGGAAGTGTGATGATATTTTTATGGATTTTGTTGTGGGCTTATGTAACACCCCATAATTTTAAGAATTATTATATTGGATCTTATTTTACATTTTATATTGAATCTTATTTTACATTTTATATTATATATATATATATATACATATAGGATTTGGATCTGGTGAAAACCAATTATCTTGGTGAAAACTGAAAACGTTTAATCTCGACCGTTGGATGGAGATAGACGGCCCCGATTGACACACGATTTTTGGCTGCAGCGCTTCTTCCTTCTCCAGTCTCTCATTTTCTCGCTTTTGTCGCTTTCTCTTACATCTTACCCTTGGCTTCTCTTTCATATCCACGAAAATAATTCACTGTGCGTTTTTCGTTCTTCTTTGTTCGATTTCGTTCTTCAATCTCTCTTACTACTATCAATTGCGATTCATCTAAATTTGTAAGTATCTTACATCATTTGTTCTTTCTATGTTCGAATTTAGTTTTTTTTTCGATTTTTTTGTTCGATTTCTACCTTCTTCGCAAGCTTTTCATACCTCTTGCATCATATTTGCTTTTGTTCATTTCTATTTGATTTTCATGTTCGAGTGTGTTCAATTTTATGTTTGATTGTGCTTCCTTTTAACATGTATCCTGGCTTCTTTTCTTCATCTTCTATGTTTTGAACTTTCTTTTTTTATGATTTTGTTCTTATTTTGTTCAAGCAAAGAGCACAGACTTTTGTCCTATATAGTGATTATTTTGCTCAATTTTGGTAGTATCGAATGATTACTCGCTGGATTTAGGGAAGTTGATAGATGTTGTTTTTGTGCATTTATGTTCAATTTGAAGTTTATGTTCAATTTCGTTGTTGATTTTGATTTGTATTCTTTTGATTTTGTTTGTAGAATATGGTTTTGAAGAAAGTAAACTTCGAACTACCTAAAGACATTCCAGAATCTTCTACATCGACTAGACTTACCAAATTCAAGAAGTTCAAGAAAGCGTGTTGAAAGACCAATCTTTACTAGTTCATGAACAATCGTACTTGGTCATGAAAAGTAAGTTCAAACAATACTTATTTTTACCTATTACATTGTTGTGGTTTTAGGGATACATAATATTATTTTGACAGTACATAATCTTGAATCAATAGTACACAATGTTTTTTTGATTCTTCATTGATTATTTTATAATATTCAATTATTATATACTTCTCTTTTACATTGATGTTTATTTTTTCTAGTATTTCTAGTTTTGTATGCCTCGTGTGGTGTTATGTACATATACTAACTTTAGGGGTACATAATATCATTTTGACAGTACATAATTTTGTATGAATAGTACATAGTGTGTTTTTGATTATTCATTGATTATTTTACATTGATGTTTATTTTTTCTAGTATTTCTAGCTCGTGTGGTGTTATGTACATATACTAACTTTAGGGGTACATAATATGATTTTGACAATACATAATTTTGTATGAATAGTACATAGTGTATTTTACATTGATGTTTATTTTTGTATGCCTCGTGTAGTGTTTGTACATATACTAACTTTAAGGGTACATAGTATGATTTTGACAGTACATAATTTTAAATATGTACACAGTGTGTTTTTTTGATTCTTCATTGATTATTATGTACATATACTAACTTTAGGGGTACATAATATGATTTTGACAGTACATAATTTTGTATGAATAGTACATAGTGTGTTTTTGATTATTCATTGATTATTCACTGATTATTTTACATTGATGTTTGTTTTTTCTAGTATTCTAGTTTTGTATGCCTCGTGTGGTGTTTGTACATATACTAACTTTAAGGGTACATCGTATGATTTTGTATTAATTGTACATAGTGTGTTTTTTCTCTTATAGTTTTATGTACATATACTAACTTTAGGGGTACATAATATGATTTCTTCAATACATAATTTTATCAATAGTACACCATGTGTTTTTATTATATTTGATTATTATATAATATGATTGTTGTTGTTTCCATTGATATTCTTTATTTATTCTTAAATACAGGATATCTTCTTTTCCAATTGAAACATATTGCAAACCTAGCCAAGTCGTTTCTTTGTTTAATGAATTAAGGGATTCAAAACCTCTTAATCTTCAAAAAATCAATGAAATTGGCTTTTTTTTTTGTTTAATGAATTAAGGGATTCAAAACCTCTTAATCTTTAAAAATCAATGAAATTGGCTTTTCCAAGTGTCTTAGGGAAAAATGATGACTTTAGTTGATGGGGATGCTAAATTTTATCAATGTTTGTATTATACATTTGTTTCTACTTTTCTCTCTCCTCGCCAATAAAACTATTGATTTTTTCCCTTTCTTATGCTCTTTTAGACATTTCCATGATTAGCTCATATAATTGGTCGCGAATTTGTTCTAGATCGAGTTCGGGCTATAAGTGTTTGCAAAAACACTTCGTTCGGCGATCTATTCTTAGGGGAAGAGTAACGGTTGTGTTTTGCTTCTACAAATTTTGTATTTTCATAGATTTGTTTTTCAAGGGATTAGGTCTCCAACGATTTACCTTTGATTCAACATTGGGATGATGTTAATGTATCCCAAAGGTTAAAAATGAAGGTTTGTCGGTTTTGTTCTGCCTTATGACCGTGACACTTATCCAATAAGTGTCATCATTCTTCTCCTTTACATCTCCTTTTGTCCCGCCCTATTTCTTCTACTCCTCCCTTGTTTTCCGAAGCTTTCATCTATTGATGATAACTTCATTCATTATAAAAATTCCGATCATTTGAAACCAACAAATAAATCAAAAACAAATCGTACTCACAATGTTAGTTTTTATGTTTTTATTTTCTATTAATATAATTTTTAATTGATGTTTTCATTGTAATTATTTAAATATATTTTTATTTGATATTAATATAATTTTCATTTTTTGTTTTCATTATGTAGGTTGATTTAGAGGCTCTACTTTTTTATTTAAGAGAGATGTTCAAGTTATTTCTGCTATTCAACTTGACGCTTTCTCAAATAAAAGAAAGATGAATTCCTGGGCAATGTTGATTCGAGGGACCTTCAACATTGTCCCAAATGGAGTTTAGTGATGCGATTTGGAATTTATTGACAAATCGAGTCAATTCAAGGAATGCAAGAACATCTTCAATCAATGCCTGGTTTTGAAGAATATTTACCTCAAGGTATAGATTTTAATTTTGTGCTACAATAGTATTTTGTTTTGAGAATTTTATTAGTTATTTAAAGATTATTAATGTCACTTTTTCTGTTTTAGATTTGAATGCAAAAAGAAGATGTCAATAAAATTTTTGAAGACATTCAAGAAAAACCTAGTTGATGATATGAATTTTCCATGCTAAATCTTGAGTTAAAGATTGATGAAGATTTAAGAACCGAAGTTTTGAAAGAAACGATTTTTGTAATTAAAGAAAACCTTTGTAGTATTTTTCTAATTTTGATTGGTGGGCCTGTATGTTGAAGTTAGCTTCATTTCTTCTTACATGAAGAAGAACGCAAATTTGATGAGCTTCGCCCATCCTTCAACAACAACTACTCGATTTTGTTTTCCAAACAAAGAGAAGGAGTGAAAGGTAAAACATATTTAATTTACTAAATGTATTTTTGGTTTGTTTTATTTAACTAACTAATGCTTTTTTATGTTTATTTTTGGGATTGATGAACTACTTTTTCTTTACAAGAAAAGTATGTTGTGTATACAAATGACTTCCTCACCCTTCAGCTCACAATCTTGTATCCAATTCAATTGTTGATTGTTGGTCAACTTTGTTGAATGAACATTTGGTGAAAAGAATGATGATGACTTGAGATTTTTTTGATTTATCATACAGGTATTTTTTTCTTTTTATATTTTATTTTCATTTTTATTTCTTCACAATTATCTTTTTTTTTTTTTTGTTTTTCAGCCTTCTTTTGTAAAGTTATTAAAAGAAGGTGTTAATGATAAATCCGTTGTTGAAGCATTGAAATTATATGTTTCAAGTCACGATGGTACACAGTACTTGAAGAGAGCAGGTGATATTGTCTTTGCCTATTGTTTTTATTATATTATTTATGGTAATATTTAGTTAGAGTTGATTTTTATTTTTGTTTTGTTTTTAGATTTTTCTGCCAATGCTCATGGATGAACATTATTATCTAGTTGTCATAAACTTGGATCAAGAAAAGATTCAAGTTGTTGATAATAGAAATTATACGGAAAGAGGTCAAGCGAAGTTTGATATGTGGGCTAATGTCTTGGTAAGTAACTAAATAATATAATTTCGATAGCTGTGTACATATTGACTTTTAAGGGTACATATCATAATTTTGTTGGTTTCTTTTCTTTTGTTTGATCAATTTGGTATTTTTGTGGTTATTTTCTACATTGTGTGTTCTTTAAATGTGATTTTAATTTGAATGCAACATTGATAATTGATTAACTGTTCAAAATGTATTCTTGCGTTTTGTTTGATTAAAAGATATTCAACTAATATCTTTTATTTTTTTAGGCGGAATCTTTGTGTAAAGTTTTGAAGTTTTTCAAGCACCCATGTACGAAGGATGTGTCCTCTTTTGATATTGAAAGGCTTCCGTTCAAGAGTAAAACAAATTCAAATGTTGATTGTTCTATTTTTATGATGATGGCTATGCTCTTATTTGAAGGAAAAGTTTTTCATTCCGACTTACATGAGGTATGAATTATTATCAATGTTTTGTGTTAACCAATACATAATAAAATACTAACATATAATTGTTATACTTGTTTTTTAAAAGCCACTACGCAGGCGTTTATATCGTTCATCAATAGGTGCTGCCATTCTTCTTGATGATTTAAATGAGATTCGAGATGAACTTCTTGCTAAATTAGAAGTTTTTAATGGAGAAGGCAATGCATTGGTTAAGGGTAAAACTGCTGTTAACTCCAAGAAGAAAAGATAGTATATTCAAATCTCTTAAATATGAGTGTATTAACTATGAGTGTACACTGTTTACTCTGATATAATACTCATTTTACTCTGAGTGTATTAACTATGAGTGTACACTGTTTATATCGTTCAAATTTCTTATAATACTAAATTATTTGAAGTTTAGCACAATATGTACACTGTTTACTCTGATATAATTGTCAAATTATTTAAAATTGGATGGTTACTAACACGTTATCTAAATAATTTAATAAAGTATTACCATGTTTATTACTAAATATGTAGAATTTAATATGTACACTGTTTTTAGTAAAGTGTGTACCATGTTTATTACTAAATAATTCATTTTTCAAGTAGTAGACAATAAGTAAAAAATACATTTGATACTTAATGTAGCTTTTGAAACTCATCAATATGTACACTATTTACTCATTTTAAATCTAAATTATTTGAAGTTTAGCACAATATGTTAATCATTTTAACTTCCCTAAATCCAGCAGAATAATCATTAACATAAACTCTAAGTAGAAATATACAAATCACTGCCACACAGTTTTAAATATGTACAGAGTTTTAAATATGTACACAATATGTACACTGTTTACTCAAATATAATTGTCAAATTATTTTAAATTGGATGGTTACTAACACGTTATCTAAATAATTTAATAAAGTATTACCATGTTTATTACTAAATATGTAGAATTTAATATGTACACTGTTTTTAGTAAAGTGTGTACCATGTTTATTACTAAATAATTCATTTGATACTTAATGTAGCTTTTGAAACTCATCAATATGTACACTGTTTACTCATTTTAAATCCAAATTATTTGAAGTTTAGCACAATATGTTACTCATTTTAACTTTCCTAAATCCAGCAGAATAATCATTAACATAAACTCTAAGTAGAAATATACAAATCACTGCCACACAGTTTTAAATATGTACACAGTTTTAAATATGTACCCCCAAAGTAGAAATATGTACACAGTTTACGACAATATGTATACGAATAATGGAGCTCTTGATGTAGAATTTGATCAAGTGTAAGCTGAAATGATAGATATATATAGAGTTTAGCATAATAATGGACAATAACTAAAAATACATTTGAAACTCAAATATCAATATGTACACAATATTCTAAAGTATGAACCGTTTTTCTAAAATAAAAATAATATGCTAAAGTATGTCCACCAAATACATAATAACTGAGTTCATCTTCAATCTTCAATCTTTAATCTTCAATCCTCATCTTCAATCTTCATCTTCATCTTCATCTTCATTTGTCTTATTTGCATCTAGCCCAAAACAAAAATAATCAAAACATATTATATGCATTATATATATATATAAGTTATACATAATCAAAACAAAAATTTACTTATTACGCATCTAGCCCAAAACAAAAATGATTTAGGCGTTCCATAGTCTGAGATTTTTTCTGGATTTCTCAATTGCAATATCTCTGTCGCTCTTTTTCCTTTTTCCAGTACCACTCCCTTTGTTTGAAGACTTAGGAGGATTGAATATATTAATCTCTATTTCATTTGAACCAACAAATGATTCAATATGGCTTTTCCTTTTCCCATGTATATGCGTAGGGGTATCATCATTACTGATCATATCCTTAATTTGCATTTCAGCATTCTCAAGTTTTTCAAGTAGTAACTCCATTGCATCTATCCTACCCTCAGCAAGACTAATAGAAGAGAAGAATTTGCTCCACAAATGACCAAGTAACTCTACTTTCTTATCTTTATCTGCTGATTCATTCAAACATTTCCCAAAGTTGCCAAATATTGGCAATTTCATTGCGTTTTTGCTCCATCGATTCATCATATATTGCTTAGGAATTTCTTTCAGATTTTTCCCTTTCAATATAAAAATAACATGACGACACAACATACCCATGGACTCAAACATTTTACAAGAACACAAACAATCCCTTGAAACTTCAAAATACTTAACATTATAAACTCTACCCCTGTAGTTGTCAATTACCTGGGTATGTTCCACATCATCTCTAACATCCATACTATTCACTCCACAACCAAAACATGCCGATTTGAATTCATTTTGGAATATATAGAACATTGTGTGGGAGTAAAACAAAGATGCATTCTTTTCCAAGGAATGTGGAGAAAAGAGAGTAGGCATATTGTTCTTTGAATCACTGTTTAATTTACTTTGTTCATGCCTTTGAGCATCCAAAGAAGACTCAAATCTTAAATAAAACTCTACTAAAGTTAAATGTGAATTTGTGAACCGTGTGAAGAAATTATTCTCACTTTCAGATATTTGAGTGCTTCTTAATATGCCACCTAAGAACAACTCCCTAAAGTATGACGGTATCCACATTTCTCTAATGTTAAACAAATGGATAAACCAAGCATCATCTACTAATCTAAACTCAGTCATCACTGCTTTCCACTTCAAGTCAAACTCATGTGGTTCAAGATCTCTATCCCATACTACATTGTTTAATTTTTCAGCAAAATCCGTGTCTTTCCACAATGTTCGTGTTACTTTTTCAGGTACTTTTTTCATGATATGCCACATGCAGAGTCGGTGTTTTGTATTTTTAAAAACCTTTTGTATTGCAGATGGCATTGCAGGATCTTGATCAGTAATAATACATACAGGCTCACACCCTCCCATTGCTTCTAAAAAACTATCAAACACCCAAGTAAAACTTTGTATGTCCTCATGTGCAATCAAAGTAGCCCCAAAAGTAACACACCTTTTATGGTGATCAACACCGGTAAAAAGACCCAAGACCAAACAATACTTATTTGAGTCAAATGTAGTGTCAAACGATACCATATCCCCATACAAAGCATAATTTTTTCTACAAATAGGGTCAGCCCAAAAAACTCTAGTCAAATGGTTTCCTTTATCTCCTTGTGCTACATCAAACTTAAAAAAAAAACCATTTTGTGTGTTTTGAACTTTTGTGTTCAGATTATTAATAAAAATAGATGTATCTGCATCATTTAAATGAGCTTTGATATCCCTTGAAAAATTTTTAAAGTCAACCATTGATGCTCCAACATTTTCAAAGCTACCAACATGTTCTTTCATCATCTTGTAACTTCTACTTGGTCCTATGTTGACCTTAGAGTTATCAAATATAAACTTCATATGAGCAGATGTAAGTTCTCTAGTATTTGTCAAATGATACATACTTTTTGGGGATGAGAAATGGTGTGTGTGAGATTCTACAAATTTATAAACTTCCCAATGTCCCTCTTTACAGGCTCTCAAACCAATCATAGCGTTACATTCAGCACGTTTTAAAGACCTTTTTCTTTGATTTATTGCACTATTTGGATCATTATTAAATCCTTGTTTATTGCAATAAATATATTTTAAATATATATCATTTGTTTCCTTACTTTTCTTTTGTGTTCCCATTCTCTCTGTAAACCCACACATGGAAGCATATGCTTTATAAAACTGTACTCCTTCTTCTAATGTAGAAAAACGCATACCTATATGGGGTGTGTATTGTTTTGAACAGCGAGGTATCCACTCTTTGCTTCCTCTTGGAGTGTAACACGGGATAGGACTAGAACTAATTTGAAGCTCAGTGGATGGACATTGAATTTCTGCATATTGAATAATAGAGATATATATATTAGTATTATTTAATATGTACACAATTTATCTATTTGTACAATAAAAAACTCACTCTAATTATTCAATATGTACCAAATTTACCATAATATGTACACAGTTTACTAAAGTATATTTCTAGAATATGTACACAGTTTACTAGAATATGTTTCTTTACCACACTATGTACATAGTTTAAATAACATCGAGTACATAATATGTACACAGTTTACTAAAATTTACATACAACTATGTAACCAACATGTACCCGATATGTATACAGTTTACTAGTATATGTACCCAATGTAACATAATATGCACCGAATTTACAGAGTTTAAACTATGTACATAATATGTACAATGCTGTTATGTACAATGTTTAATACAATGTTTAAACTATGTACATAATATGTACACAGTTGGGTAAATAACTAGTACAGAGTTTAATACAATACGCAACCAATTTAACATACTATGTCATTGTGTAACACAATATGCACTTAATTTAACACACTATGTATCTTATACTGAACTAAATAAATAAAGTATACCTTGACTTTGAAAACTTGAAACATCAAAATCTATTATATCAAGAAAATCAATATCTTCATCAAAATCTGGCAATTTGAAAATAAGTGAATTTGTATCAAATAAGTGAATTTGTATAAAATAAATGTAAAACAATATAATTAAATTAAATGAGAAATTTACTTTGATTTTCAACAAATGTTGAACTTGAACTTCTAAGTTCAACTATGTTTGAATTATCAAGTTCTTCCATCCCTATGTTAAAATTTACCAAGTCTGTGTATCAAATAAAGTTCATACCTTTGCAGATTTGTCAAAATCCCTAATTTGCGATTGTACTGGAGTAAAGTATGTCAAAAATGTTAAGAATGAATGATTATGTGAAGTTCATGGAAAGTTACAATTTAGGAATGGTGAAAGAAACAATTGAAACGGAAATTGTGAATCTGTGATGGGAGATCAGAGAGAGAAGCGAGATAGAGAGGAGAGAGAAAATGAAATGGAAAAAAAATGATTTTGTCAAAAACCCCTAATTTGTCAAAATTAATCTAAATCGTTCATCTAATCCAACGGCTAGAATTGCTTGTTTTCAGTTTTCACCACTTTAGTTGTTTTCACCCGATCCTTCCCCTATATATATATATATATATATATATATATATATATATATATATATATATATATATATATATATATATATATATATATATATATATATATATATATATATATATATATATATTATATATATATATATATATATATATATATATATATATATATATATATATATATGAGGTAATAGTATAGTATGATAAGTAGATTAATAGTATATATATATACTTTTATAGCATAAATTGTTGCTATTTATGTGAAATTTCATTGGTAGAGAATACTTAAGTTTGAATGAAACTTGTACATTTTACAAAATGTTCTATTTTTGGTGAAATGTTCTTTGAGTAAAAAAATTTGAGAAAAAAGTAACACTTCAAATTGTCGTTAGCAAAATAGGTTACTTTTCACCATAAAAATCAAGGAAAAACTAATAGTAACACTATATATATAATATAATAATTATAGTATACTACTATACATATAACTATATATATATATATATATATATATATATATATATATATATATATATATATATATATATATATATATATATATATATATATATATATATAATGATTGATAGTCATTTAGTTTGAATTGGGTTTGAAACTAAATAAATAAAGAAAGCTTGGAATCTATAAAAATTATTGTAAGGAGGAAATAGATAGTTCTACGTAAAATATAAATAATAATAAGGAAAAATTATATTAAACTACCTATTCTATACCTCTTTTTTCAAAAAACTACCTGATATAAAATTTTTTTCAAAAAACTACCTTATATAATATTAAAGTTTGCAAAAGACTACCTTGTTATGAATTTCCGTCATTGACCGCTTATACTAACGTTGACCAGCATGCTTGGGTCACGTGCTGTCCTTTAGAACACCTCTTTCTCCTTCATTTCACTTGCTGTTCGAATTTACTGCTAAATCTCACCTACCAAAGACAAATCATTTACCCATTTCTTAAATTTATTTTGCAAGTACTCATGTATTTTCAATTAATATCTAGTTAGTGTAGTAGTTTTGATTGTAATTTTCAACTCATGTTCTGATTTTCAATGGATTGTTGTGTAATTTTCAACAATCCGTTTTTGTGTGCTTGCTGTGCAATGTCCAAGATCAGTGTTCTAATTTATCCAAGATCAGTGTTCTAATTAATTTGCTGTGCAGTATACAAAAGTTGTATATTTTGACACTGATTTTGCTGTGTAGTACAAAATAGCTGTATATGTGTTCTAATTTGTGCAAGCATAATAACTTCTGAACTCAGCAAACAACATCAAAATAACCCAATTACTTAGAACAAAACATCATTGATTATGAATTTGAAGTTGAAGAAGAGGAATACATTAGGAAAGATAGATGAAGAAAGAATGGGGATTTGGAAGAATCTAGATCATGAATTAGGACGTTGAGTTAAGATAAGTTTTGAAAAAATTTTATATGCGTAGTTTTTGAAAAGATAAGAATAGGTAGTTTAATATAATTTTTCCTAATAATAATGTATATAAAAAAAAGAGAATTGAAATATTACGTATGAAATAAGACACCAAGCAAAAGCACATTCTTCCACTTCATATGTTAACTTATCAGATTATGGAGGAATGCCAAAACTCCAAACCATCTTCATACATCCTGCATAAAACCAAAGAAGCAATCTATTAGTAGTCTTCTTCTACCTCATTATTCTCATTCATCTTGTTTTCTCTTTTCTTCATCTCCTAACCATAAATACTTTTTCAATCAAGAAAGGAAGAGATAAGAAGTTAGGGTTTCAACTCGTTTTGGGCATTAAGGCTTATTTAGATGGTAATTTCTCATGCTCCATTAAGTTCTAATCTTCCTTAATTATGGGTAAGCTCAATTCTCCCTTTAATTTTAGTTTTTATTAAGTTAAAGAAATTAAGGTTTATGTGATGAAATCAATTTGGGGCCTTTTGTTTTTTTTAAAGGTTTTGTGGATGATTAAGTTGTAATGGAGAATTAGCTATGTGTTTATTAGTAATCTAGAGTATTGATTTTCTTAGGTTTTTATCTTGAATTATGAAGTTGAAGAAGATTTTCGTATAAAAATCTGCCAGTTTCGAAAATTGCATTTTTAACAAGTTTTTGGCAATTTACAGCAAAAACGCTATTTCACAAAAGTTGTTCGTATCGAACTTTTACCTAAGATAGGCTCAAGAAACGCATGATTTGGATCTGTGTAGGGCAAGTTATGGTCGTTTCAAGGTACACCCCACTATATCAACTTTAATGAGCTTAATTAAAATCATGTGTGCATAGAATTTGTTATATAACAGTTGAATTTGTGAAATGAGTAGTTGTTAAAGGTTTAATATTGTTATTAAATTACAAAATGGATGATTACAATTAAAAGTTGAGATTTTAAACAACCTTACTTTAGTTTAGATTTTATTTGGAACTGTTGGAAGAAATGGGGTACAATGTTCAATTGACTTTAGATGCAAATTGAGCTCTCAAGTGTTTGCTTTGAAATGGTTATAAATCGATACATAAAAGTCCTCCTCGTTATCGTTAGTCTATTGAAGAATAATGTTGAATTGGGTACCATCTAAGAGATATTGGTAAATGAGTTGACTAGAATTGGAATTATGAGCAAAAGTTGAAAGAGAATTGTACTTGTAATTTATTAAGAAGCGGAAAGAGTCGGAGCTAGAATTAATATGGATAGGGATTAAAGATCGAATGAATAGTTATGAATCAAGCACCGTGGGTTTGTTTAATGTGTTCGTGACGGTTAGCATTATCTCGTTAGGATTTTATGAGCTGATATTTGATGAGGTTATGAGGTGATTTGCTTAGTTAAGTTATGGATTGATCTTTGTTAGTTGAGCATTAGGTAATTATATTGGTAAGTTAGGATTAGTAGTTAGTGTGGGTAGTCTGAAATTGTAAGTTATTTGTTAGTTGAGATGATGAGTTGGTTTTATATAGTTTGAATAATGAGTTGATGATCGATTAGTATTATGAAGTACACTATGAAGTTATTCATAAGGCTAGAGTTATGTTAAGTTGTTGGAAAGATTACAAATTATATGTTAATAATGGTTATGCGGATGCCTACATTGTTCATAAGAATGAAATTGCTCACGAGTGTGTATATATTATCGATTATATGATAAATATAAAGAAAGATTAGGATGATAAAGAATCAAGAACTAAGAAAAGGTGATGCTCGAGATAAAAAGGAATTATCGGTTTAAGTAAGATAAGGGTATTAGTTGTATTAAATTCTGAATAAAAAGTTGTTTCTTAAAATCAAAGTGAAGCAAAGCCTATGTGCTAGTTAAGTCAAATCAGTTGTTAGTTATTATCAAGCACAAATATGTTTACATTGAATATTTCGATTTTATTGAAAAACTATATTGATTGAGCTTGTTGGCTTGTTGTGATTGAAAAGGTTGAATTTCTTAGTCAAATTTTTAATAATTACGAGAAAACATTTCAAAGGTGTGTATTTTACTTTAGTTGAGATTGTTTTGAATATAGAAAGATATTCTTCCTAATATAAAAAGTTTGTTTTTGTATCTCGAAAGTACAAAATAGTTACAGAGAAGCTTTATAGATGGTTTAACGTTTCGAAACGGTTGGGATTACCTTTGTGGTGTCTCAAGTAATTGGAACCTCGTCGGGATTATCTCGACACTACATAATAGTTGGGGGTACGTTGATCAGTACCTCGGACTAAGATCTTCTGCTACGGTTTGGCCGTTTGTGGGGTCTGCACACTAGGGTCTTTGTCTAATAGTTATCCGGAGAGCCTAGCTAGCCCGATGGAAAAGAAAGTCCGTTCCATTTCATAGATTGATGATTTCAAGATTTTGAAAGAAAATGTTTTAGCAAAGAAAATAGAAGAGAAGGTTCTATCCATTCCATAGATTGATGTTTTTTTATTGACTTTGAAAGGAAATTGTTTACCAAAGAAAATGAAATATATAGATTTAACAAAACAGATAAAGAAGCAAAAGTTTTATAATGTATTTATATAATATTGTGTTTGCAAAAGTAAATGTTTTATAGAAAATAATTGATGAATTCTACTAGCATATGTAATTGGATGTATTGTACAGAATTTAACTCAACGCCGATATATACAGGTAATGGAGATTAGAGTTAAAGTAAAAAGCAACGTCCACTCATTTTAGTTATAACATTTTCTTTTGCCAAAACTTTATGTATGGTTAGTACTTTGGTTAGATTATGAGAGAAATTAAGTTATTTATTTTAGACACTAATCATTTTCTTATGATTTATAATTAAAACTACAAATCCGAAAGATGTAAACAATTAAATAAATTTAATTATTAAAATTAAGCTATATAAATGTGTACTCAGCATAAGCTGACTATCTGGTTTTGTTCTATGAATCTGTCCTGATGGAGGACAGTTTTGAGATTGTTGAAGTCAACAACACCTGGAAGCGTAAAGATCATTGATCAGCAAAGTAGTCTTATCCAGTCAAAAAAAACAATGTAAGTAAAGTAAGTCTTTTATTCAAAATTATTTAAGTACTTATTTTCAATTATTGGAGAAAAGATTCTACCCTACGAGGTGATGTGATTTTGAAATGTTTGGCGCATGTGCCATTGGTTGGTTGTTATTATGAAATGTTAGTTTTGAACTTGCAGGGTGGCTTTAAGTCAAGGTGAAAAATTTTGGTTTATCTGATTTACAAATGAAACTTTGCCGAATTTTCTGTAGAAATTTGTATATTTTGAATCACTTCGAATGATTCTTATATTGTAATTTATTTACATCTTTCAAAGTTTGTAAACTCTGACCGTTAAATTCTTAATAGATGTCTAGTGGATGATATAATCAGTTGAGTAATTGATTATATTATCAACGTAATAGCCCGATATAAGTGTTTAGCTTCCGCATTAGTTTAAATTAATCCTATCTAACCAGCTAGTTAGTTTCAGGTTGTCAAAGCTTACCTTGAACAAAGGCAGGTAATGATGCGTTGTGGGTCATAGTCGATCGTTCGACTTGATCTGCACGTTTCATTCCTATGAATTGTCGTTGGGAGATCGAACAATTGGTCCATGCTTACATTAAGTATTTCGTGCGGTTTGACGGTGTGCCCAGTACTATTGTGTCCGATAGAGATACCTGTTATCTGTCAATATTTTGACAGACCTTGCAACATGCAATGGGTACTACGTTGTTATATCATTTCATCCGTAGACGGATGGACAGACGGAAAGAACGAACTAGGTATTGGAAGATATGCTGCGTGCTATTGCCATGGAGTAGCAAGTGTCGGGGGATGAACACTTGGATTTGGTCGAATTTTCTTACAATATTAGTTACCAGGCATCGATGCAAATGGCTCCATTTGAGGCTTTGTTTGGACATCGTTGTCGTAGTCCGGTTTATTTGGATGATTTCACCAAAGCGGTGACTTTGGGACCTGAATTGTTATTCCAGATGACTAAGAAGGTAAAGGTGATAATGGATCGCATGAAAGCAGCACAAGACCGTCAAAAGTCTTATGTTGACCTGAAGCGTCGTCCAGAAGAGTTGACAGCGGGAGATCGTGTGTTGCTTTGCGTATCGCCCATGCGTGGAGTAATACGCTTTGGTGCTCGTGGAAAGTTGAGCCCTCCATTCATTGAACCATATGAAATTTTGGAACGTTTGTGTAAAATGGCATATTGGTTAGCTCTTCCAAATTCATTAGAAAAGGTACATGACGTATTTTATGTGTCTTAGTTAAACCGATATCATACCGCAACCTCTCATTTCTTAGATCCCGAACCTTTAGAATTGGATGCATCCTTATCTTATTCTGAGCATTCAATTTTAAGTTTGGATACAAAGGTCTGTGGTATACGACGGAAGGACATACCTATGGTTAAGATCCTGTGATCAAACCAAGAGCGCGAGGCGGCTACTTGAGGAATATTGATGATGTTCTTCTCAAGCTTTTCCTATATAAAGTGTATGTCTATCTCCACAAGTTTTATACTATCGTGCTGAATTGGATTTTATGTGATATTGATAACTTCTTGATTGTCATAGAATAGTTTACATGTTCCAGTTGGTGGAAAGTTAAATTCACATAAGAGCTTCTTAAGCCACAAAAATCTCTGTTATCCTCGTGACCACACCTATGAATTCTGCATCACCACTTGATAGTGCTACCACATTTTGTTTCTTGCTTCTCCAAGTAACCAAATTTCCCCCTATGAGAGTAAAATATCCAAAGGTGGATTTCCTACTGTCCCGATCTCCAGCCCAATCAACATCTGTATTGGCCATGAGGTCTAGATGACCATTCCTCTTAAAGAATACACCATAACTACTCGTACCCTTTAGGTATTTCAAGATTCTTATAACTACATCCATATGTGATATCTGAGGACGATGCATAAATCTGCTCACAACTCTAACTACATATGAAACATCTGGTCTGGTGTGAGATAGATAGATGAGTTATTTTACCAGTTTCTGGTATTTCTCTTTATCAGTTGGTTCCCCTCCTTCGGTCTTGAGTCTATGATTTGTCACAATTGGCGTCTCAGCTGGCTTACAGTCAAGCATCCCCGTTTCAGCTAGGAGATTTAGGATGTATTTCTTCTGATTAATAAAGATGCATTGTCTTGATCTGTAAACTTCAATTCCAAGGAAGTATTTCAGGTTTGCCAGATCTTTCATTTCGAACTATATGAACAATTTGCGTTTTAGATCATTCATCTCCTTCTCATTATTCCTAGTTATGACCATATTGCCGACGTAGATAATCAAACAAGTAATCTGATTGTTCCTCCTCTTTAGAATAGAGTATGGTTGGAGTTAGTACGTAGCCAAACTTCTTCATTGCTTTCGTGAACCTGCCAAACCAGGCTCTTGGAGTCAGCTTTCTTAAGTCTACACCCTTTTCCGAGTCCAAACTCATCTGAAAAACCTGGAGGAGCATGCATGTTGATCTCTTCTTCAATCTCTCCATGAAGGAAAGCATTTTTCACATCGAACTGATACAAGGGATAATCTTTATTAACTGCTATTAAGAACAGAACTATGATGGTGTCTATCTTAGCAACATGAGAGAAGGTCTCTGAGTAGTCAATCCCATATGTCTGTGTTTATCCCTTTGCGACCAAGACAGCTTTGTGCCTCTCAATGGTTCCATTAGCATGATACTTTATTATGAATACCCATTTGTAACCGCAGTGTTCTTCCCTTTAGGTAGCATACATTTATCGCATGTACTATTCTTCTTAAGAGCTGAGATCTCATCTTTCCTTGCTTCTCACCATTTTGGATTTTGGAGTGCTTCTTCAATGTTTCGGGGTATAGAAGTCGAATACAAAGCGACATTAAAACCAACAGTGGATTGGGATAGATAATTTAAGCACATCAGTAAAGAAAATCACATAATACACCTTCATACACAAGAATAATCGAAAATTGGAGCATTAAAAAACCTAAAAACTAAAAAAAATAAAAAAAGTAAACGCTTGAGATACTAATCAGTAAAGAAAATAGAGTATTAATAAACCCTTATACACAAGCCAATCATTAAAGAAAAAAAACAGAGTAAATTGGAAATTGCAAACTAAAAACTCAATGACAAAACAGTAAACACTCAAAATTGAATAATAAAACCTAAAAAAGCAAAATAATCAAAAAACACTACTAAAACAGATGAAGAAGATGGACGATTCAAAAAAATTCGAACAAAAATCGAATTTAACCTTCAGCACTAAATAAAATGAAGAACAAGCATTAATCACTAAAGAAAATCACAAAATAAACTCTAGAAACAACATTAATCCAAAACTTGAAGCAATAAAATATCTTAAAGCTTCGAAGATAAAAAAACAAAGTAAACTTAAATTTAGCCTTGAGCAGAAGATATAGAAGAACTTAAAAATCAAATTTAGTCTTAACACATACCAGATGAAAAATCAAAAGTTAACACTCAAAAAATGCATGATAAAACCTAAAAAAACAAGTCGTTTGTAGCATTGAACGATAAAACCTTAAAAACAAAATAAAAAAACATAATAAAACCTAAAATAAACACATACCAGATGAAGAAGATGGATGATTGCAAAAATGTTCGAAGAAAAATCGAATGTAGCCTTGAACGGAAAAAATTAAAGAACTTAGAACTTGAAGATGGTCGATCAAAAAGCGACTGACATTGTAACACCCCGTATTTTATCGGATTTAAAAAAAATATAATAAAATAAATAAATAATAGTAAAATAAATTATGTACATAGATAATTAAAAGAAATAAAGTAAGTTAATTTTTTTAGTAATTAACGGTAACGTGTTTTATTGCGTACGATGTTATCGCCTAGCGTTTCTTTTTCGTTTTAATAAAAAAATATACATACAATTATGTAATTAATTAATTAACTTAAAAAGAATCTATAAAATAATTGAATATGAAGAGGAGTGGCCGGTTGTATGCTAGTATGGGAGGAGTCTTGTAACTCCTCTCATAAGTGTGCATTATGACATATTAAGTGATTATTTTCTTAATGGCCTTTTAATCCCATAATCACATTTGAATTCTTCACATTTTCAACCTTTCAAGTGAGCAAATTCAGAAAAATAATCCTTCCCTTTTCCTCTCTTGGTTTCGGCTCATCAAAGAATGAAAAAAAAAATCTCAACGTTCTTTTGTTGTTTGAGTGGGTGTTCAATCCTACCTTTTAATCAAAGTGTAAGTTAGATTAAAGCCAAAATTCTATTTATAAAGTTGAGTTGTTAGTTATAAATTTAATTCATAAAATTGTCTATGATGGAAATTATTTTGTGTTGATGTAAAAGAAAAAAAATGTGTGTTCATATTCAAGTTTTGTTATATGGAATTTTGACATTTTTATCACATAATTCTTTATATGTATGATGATATTCTATGACTTTTTAGGAGGATTGAATATTTTAATATATAAAATTTCTCTCATAATCATTTAATGAAATTTAATTTGTTAAAGGGATTAAATCATGTTTCTTTTATATAAAACTTTCTTGATTATTTTTTCTTTAACAAAGTTTAAATTTGTTATAAGAAATAAGTTCATATCGATATTTTAAATAAATTTTAATGATTTATATTTCTCTAACAAAATATCAATTTGTTAGAAGGATGTAAAATTTATGGGTTAAATTATACAAAAGAAATTGTTCAACCAACAAATTTGTGCACAATTTATTATTACTGTAGAACTAGACATGCGAACTCATGAACTCGTATGCATGCATACTCAAATAAAAAAAAATAGAAACAATCAGGCAAATAAGGGCGACGCATCCAAACGGTCTTGATCTTTCATGTATCGATCAGGGTCAAAATCAACATCTCCACAATCATCACTAGACGTGCTGTCGGAGTCAGAAGGTGTTCCTACAGACAAGGAATCAGTCAAAGACAGTCGTTCCACGGAATTAGAAAGTTCTACAATTACTTTCCTCATCGGTGATTTCACTTTCCTCCTTGCTCATAGCATCATCTCTATCAGCTATTCCCCTCTCCACATCAGCATTATAACCATCTCCCCGCTATCCTCATAGGGTTCTTCTACCACTCCTAAGGAATCTTCTTCCATAATTTCCCCCTGTTCCTCATCGGAATACTCCTCAAAATCCTCCTCAGGTTCCTCTTCTGGGTCCTCATCGGGGTCCTCCTCCGGGTCCTCTTCTGGATCCTCCTCGGGATCCTCCTCGAAATTCAACTAATCGAAGTTTATTAGTAACACTGAGTTTGGGTCTACTACGAGAACAACCCCCTCAATAACATCAGCTCTTGCCCCATTAGACTCCAGAATGTCAATTCCATCCCGACCCATAGTCTCCACTGCTCTAACCCTTCTGTCGATATCTTGGTCAAACTGTTCACTCCTCTCCTTCAGTTCAGTCATCTCCTCATCTATTATTCTCTCATATACTTGTTTTGATCTCTTATCAATCATTTCCATTTTTCGTGCATAGTCCAAATCACTTTCCCCCTCTTTTCGGTCCCAAATTCACAAAGCCTCAATCTTTGCCCAAGCTGGGGCATTAACTAAAGCTCTCCAGGGTTCCTCTAGGGTACTAATTCCCTCTTCAGCCGGTCTCTTTTCTTTATCCATGACAGAAAACCAATAATCGAACTTCCTGACTCACAAAAAAAGAAAACGAGACAATCAATTTCTAAGAAAAGACAAAGATAGATATAACAGAATACCACAGATGTATACAAAGAATTTCTACCATACTCACATCAAAATCATCTATGATAATATACTTAAAGACACCAAGCAAAAGACATAATATCCCCTTAATGTCTAACCCTTACTCTTGTCATCATTTATTTTGCATTAGTCTATCAGTTTCGATAATTAACATCAAATAGAACTCCCGCTCTGATACCTATTGTAGCATCCCAGAAAAACTCAGATCATTTTAAAAGAGAAAACGACTTTTTGAAGAAACTAAATAAAGTCCGAGTCAAACCAGGATATTAGAAAGATAGTTTAAAACGAATTTGAAGCCAAACAAAGCTTGCGGATGGAGTTCTATTAGAGTTATTATAAACTTCTAGTCATTAAGGAAATCTTAGCAGCGGATAAGATTGTAAAGTCAAATCTACTTATTACAACTCGAGAACCTAATCACCTCATAAAAACAATATATTCTTAAAACGTAAATTGAAGTTCATATCCTGACTTCTGTAACCTAACGATTTATTTCTCCAAAGACAATCCTCACTCCCCATACTTGCAATTTCACTTACTGCTAGTCATTGCCCAGAAAGAAAACAACATCATCGTAGGATCGTTAAGACCAAAAGTACACGTCAGCAAAACGTCGCATATCATTTAATTAAGTACAACAAAAGAAAGATTTAATAACTGTCGGTTTTCGAAATACGATTCGATCACGCTAATAAATTATAATCAGTTTCATGTAAATGTTTATTAGCCATACTGTTGTACTTTTCAAGCCATACTGCAGGTTCAACTCCATTCTCCTTAAGTGAGATAATACATTAGGGGGAGCTAACCCCTAAGCAAGTCTCTACCATAGACACTCGCCTTACTTCGGTGATTATGGTTAATTATGCATATCCCCGCGGTGGCTCATAATGCCCCCATATACCGCGAGTAATTCTTTCCACCAATTAACGTCATACTGCATCCGCTTTAAAGTTAGTGAGGCCATACTACCTCTGCTTATCAAAATAATGTATCGAAATTCTTTATTCGGAGAACATAACATCATTCGTACTATATATCCATACTTAACTTTTGTTTACCATTAATATATGGTAAATATCTCATAATGCAAAACTTCGCTGCGTGTACGTACCTTAAACAAGATAACCAATTCTTAAACGCCCTAATCAATTCGCCGTCACGAATCGACTTCCTACAAGGTTCAATCGCATTCGGGAAATAAGCACACATACACACTTGCCTCAAATCAAAACCATAACACATATATATATATAACTACCACCACACTAAAATACCACACACATCATGAACATCCAACACATTACTATGACATGGCAAACGCACAAAAAAACAGCATACATAATCTGTCCAGAAACGCGGTTTAAAACTGTCAAACTGAAAATTCGACTTCATCGTTGCTTCTGGAAGGCGTCAAAACCCCTGGGTACTAATTTCCATGATTTATAACATAATATATAAGTATTTTTAACCTATTTTTAAGCCAAAAATACTACAAAATACCCTTTTTCACCATTTTTCTTAACCTACGGGATTTGTCATCTTTAATTAAAAATACACACAAATTCCAATGTTTACATTTCTTATTAAATCCATACCATAAAAAATCATAATTTCATGCCCACATATTAAAATAAATTTCATGATTCAAAAATAATTCATTTATACAAACACATCTTTTTCCTCTTAAATCATTCACTAACACATTAAAAATTCACATACTACTCTAAATAATTTCTTACACGAACACAATTTTACATGAACAACCATAATTTATATATATATCTTTTAAATTCACCCATCACAACAACAAATCCTAACTTAACATACTCATATAAAATAAAACCCTAAAATCATCATACACTACAAATTTGCTAGGACATATAAAATTTCATATCATCATTTTAAATCATGAAAAGAAATAACCATGGATCAAAACTCACACATGCCACAAATCACATAGTTTAAATGAAAACTTAATAATAAAAATAATGAAGAATTATACTTACAATTGCAAGGAAAGAATACCAAAAATCAAGGGGGAAATGGGTGCTAGGCGTGTGAAATAGGTATAGTTTGAGGGAGTTTTTGCTTGAGTTTTCTAGGAAATGGAAAGTAAGAATGAAAATGATTAAGGAATTAAGGATGGAGAATAATGCAACATAATTGTGTGATCTTTCATTATTCTCAAATGGGAGTTACATCCCATGCCAAAACCCCATAGGGCCGGCCAACCTTCCACTTTCCCTCCAAGTTTTTTTTTCTTTTTAAAATTTGAAATAAAAAAATTGGTTAAAGGTTTTGGGCCCAAAACAATCTAATTTGTTAAAAAGGACTGAAAATTCATGGTCAAGCCCAAAATAAATAAATAAAAACATTATTTATATAAAATAATATTACTAGTAAATCATTAAATATATCGAGAAAATATCGGGGTGTCACATTATCATTCATTTTTAAAAAATATGATTTTCATTGACGTTATAATAAATTATTTTTATAAAAGCCTTCGCGCTATAAAATTAAATTCATATTAAAATTAGTGGCCGCTGTTTTGTTTTATTGTTTTTTTTTTGTCCTAATAAATGTAAGGTTATAATGTTATTTATGACTTCTATAAATTCAGCTTTTTGTTTTGATATTAATCAAACAGTTTATATAGATGTATTTTTTTAATGTTTGTGGTACAGTCTAGTAATATACTATGCTGAAAAAAAGAGCAACATTTTTTAGATATTGCTACCCTCCTCCTGGTAAAATCAAAGAAAATCAAAGAAAATTCATTTGGAATCTCTAGCCGAAGTTTTGATTTCTTTGGAAGCGAGCTCACTCAATCGTCTACTTTATCGATGTCCCTTGTGTGGTAAATGCTATTGGGTTAGAAAAATCAATGTTAATTTCCATAGGTTATCAACCATACCAATTTCCCACGAAACTGTTCCGGTTTCTTCAACTGTTGCAATTGTCCATGAAAAAATTATAATTTATGTTCACATCCCTATGAATCCACTTCATATTGGTAGGATCGGTTAAGCTGATAAGAGTGATGGTTTTTTTTCTTTTTTGAAGGGACAGAGGTTAATAAAAAAAGAGGATGGATAGTTTTCTAGGGCGAACATTGATGCTTTTGATATTTGGGAATTCAGATTTTTTCAAAAACAATCCTTTTATTACTTATTAGGATTGAATTCAAAAATATCTTTTGGGATTAAGAGTTTATGTCTTTTCTTGTAAGCTTAGAACGGGTATATTTTAAAAGATAGATCCGTCTGTTGGTGTAGAAGATTAATTTCAAAAATGTTTTTGAATGAATTGCAGAAGAAAGTTGTAATGTATGCTTTAGGGACAATAAATATAAATATTATGCTGTAATATTATTAATGGTAATGTCGTGTTTCCTCAAGTTGTGCCGATTGTCGAACATTATATTGTAGGAGAAAGTTTTCAGGCTTGTTGCAACATTATTCCCCTTGTTCTTTTAGTTGTAAGACGTGCGATGCGCAAAAGGTCTATTTTCAAAGCGCAAGGCACAAGGAGAAGGCGCAAACTTTTTGTATGCGAGGCGAACAATTTTGCTTAAAGGCTCCAAAGTCAATTTAAAACATATTTTGATTGTTATTAAAACATGAAATTAATATTATCATACACATTAGATAAACACTACTTTAACATATTTAGACATAAGATAACATATTTTTGAGTTACTATATTCTCTTAAGGTTCTAAAGATCTATTTGAAGAAAATATCGTTTTTTTTTTTTAAAAATTGTCATTATCTATTTTTTTCCTCCCATGCGTCGATTCTTGAATTTGAATATCATATTTCGATTTATAATTTATATGTTGCCTTTGGAAAGTTCTAAATATAATTGTTTGTCAAGAACATTACGTGAACCAGATGTATAAACTTATTAATGCTTTATATCCAAGCAAACTATTTGTCAGTTTTCTAGCAAGTCTTGTGCATGGCACGAGAAATTTCCCCTGAAGGACAAAGACTACTCTCTGGCAATATAGTTTTTTTTTTAAAAAAATGTTTGTAGTATTGTAAAGATACAAAAGCAACTAAAATTGCGTTCTGACTTTGATCAGCTTATTTTTTTGTCAGTTATTGTCCTTTCTTGTTTAGGCTATTTCTCGCAACGATTAGTTCTGAGAACATAGTAGAAAGCATATCTTGTATACTGCTATAATCTACCATCAATTTTCCTAGGTATTTATCTTACTCCCCCTTTTTCTATAGAACTCTTCAGTTATACATAGATTCTGGCAATACATATAACCCCATCCCATGAACATGTCTAAGAATTATAGCAATGTCTTGTTAACAATTTATGAGAACTTATGTTTCTCACAGCACACAGCACACACATAATTAAGAATTTACATGATTTTGTTTTCCACAAGGAACACATTTTCGGCACCATACACATACTTTTTTTTGCATTTACATGTAAAAACATTTAATAGGATTCATTTCGCAACCTACTTATTCTAGCTTTATAGATATAAAGTAAGCAGCTATGAAGTAAATTTGTATTTCGAGAACGCATGTATTTCTGGCAATTTAGGCAATTCCTGTTTGAAGCAAGTTAAAATGGTATTTTCCTATAACGTATTTCTAATGTTTTTAAGTACTTGGGGTTTTTCGTACGTTCTCTCGCAAAACGTTTTTCTAGGAAGAAAGGAAATAACTTAAACTAAAATATCTACGAAGTTAATACAATGAAACACATAATGGCTAGAAACAATTCTGGCAATGTTGTTCACACAATTTTAAGAAAAGATAGCATGTGCAAGTACTCCAGCTATCTACGTTTCTAGAAACCGTAACTTGCTAGAATTATAGCAAAAGAGAAGATTTGCTATACACATGGAAACATAGAAGTCAATTACTGATAGCAGATCTAGCTAATATAGTAAAACATCTGGAAATATAGAGTTCTGGCACCGTTTGCTAGGATAAACATATCGCATTAGTAACCATTATTATTTTTGTCTAATCAATGCTCTCGTCCTTTGTTCAAACGTTTTTAACATTGGGAAAAAAGTTAAGTCAATCCAAGACTCAATGTTTCAACCTTGTAATTAATATTTAATAGATTATTCAACTTCTAAAATTAGTATATTATCATTCATTTTCAAAAGAGTGATTTTCATTGACGTCATAATAAATTATCTTTTATAAGTCTTCGCGCCATATATTTAAATTCGTATCAAAAGTGGTAACTACTGTATTTTTTTGTTTTTTTCTTTTGAATAAATGTAAGATTCAAATATTATTTATGATTTGTATAAATTCATCTTTTTGTATTGGCATTATTCCAAACTGTTTATATGGATGTATTTTTTCATGTTTGTGGTAGAATATAGTATTATACTAATTGTTTGAATACTGGGAAAACAAAAACTCTTTTAAATATTTTTTTCATCCCTGGTAAAAAAAACTCCAAAAAGCATTGTTCAGATGACAAATAGTTTTGTTGGTACATTTTTGCACGTTGTCTTTGAGTAATTTTGGGACAAAATCCAGCCACCTTACCGTTGTCTAATCAAAGTCTTCACCCGTTCTATAAATACATCATTTAGGTACCAACTTAAATCATCCTAAGTCTAATTATTTTAATGTTCTACTTCCTTTTTTCTAAAAGCGTAATGACACACTATGAGCCACATTATGAATTTAATGATAACGCAGACGTCTATAAAGATGATTCCACCATTAAGTCGATTAAGCTATTATACTGTTCTAATGGTCATTAGGAATCTATAGCCGAAATTTTGATTTCTTTGGATATCCTTTTTTGGCAATTCCTCTTTACTTGTCCCATTTCCTTTTTTGGATATCCTTTTTTACCTAAATACCCCCACTTTTTCAATTCCCAATACCCAACTATCACCTTTACAATTAATTTAATCAATTAAAATACCCAACTACCACCTTTTACATGGACCCCACCACTATCTTAATCTCCGTGCCCAGTCAAATGGGACATCTAAACTGGACCGGAGGGAGTATATGAATTTGAATATTAACATTTATTTATATTAAAAATACAATTACGATTTCTAAATAAAGAGGTTTGAATCAAATTATTATTATTTTATTAAATGTATGAGAACATGAAAGTGAGTTCTTAATTAGGCATTTCAAGAAGGTGAATCTTGATAATAATAATAATAATAATAATAATAATAATAATAATAATAAAATGAAGATAAGAGGGCAGCCGGCCCTAGCCTTTCCCACTCATCTTCTTCTCTTCCTTCCTCTCACTTCCATTTTTGAACTACCGCTAAGCAAGCAAGCAGCAGCCGACACCTCCTCCCACGGCCAGCAGCAAGGTGTCGCGCGTCCCCCACTCGCGGCAGCAGCAGCTGCGTGTGCACACAGCCCAGCACACCGCTGTCCCAGCCGAATTGGGCAGCTCCACCACCACCATAAACTTCATCCACACCTTCACCATTTGCTAGTCTTTCCATTGTAAGACATCTCCTCTTCTTCCCCCACTTTGATTCTTGTTTCTAATTAAGATCTACCATGTGTATGAGTTTGGGATGATTGTTTATTAATTTTTATTGAATCTTGATATGGTAATGTAAGAATGTGATTAGTTTCTTGTTTTAATTGGAATTTGCGATGTTTATGAGTTTCGGATGATTGTTTATTAATTTTTATTGAATCTTGTTATGGGTGAGAATTTAATTGATGATTTAAGTGTACTTGTGAATTAGATTATAGAAATATGAATGAAAAGTGTTGAACCTTGTATGGCTTTCATTGAATCTTTGTGTGGGTAATAAAAATCAAGTGTAGTGAATATTAACTTTATTATACATAAATTGGGTAATTAGTTAAGTATTGAAGTTAGATTCATTTGGGTTATCTTTAATTTCCAATTCATGTGGTAGTATTTGATTAGTTATTACAATTTGGGGTTTTGATTCACCTTCAAAGTTCAAAGGCAAAGTTTTGGAAAGAAACAAAAAAAATTCAAATTCTGTTCTTCCTGTTCTTGGCTGATTTCGAGCCTCTTCAGGGTATTTTTAGGTTTTGGTTTCTTCATAAGATTTTTAGAGCTCGAAGTCGCGGTCGCGTGGGCACTTGAATCACCCCAAAATGATTTCGTATGAGAGAGTTATGCCAAAAATACTAGCAGACTGTCATGAAAATCGAAAATAGTCAATTATGAGTTTAATTGTTCAAATGGGGATTTCAATTGGCTATTCCTTCAGTCAAGTATTTACGATTATTTTATGTTTCTTTATTCAGTTATTATGGATGGTATGAATTGTTGGGTATTATTGATGGTGATGATTGTAGTGACTATGAAAGTGATTTTTAGTCTAAATTGAGAATAATAGTTGCTAGTTGTTTTGGGTTGATTGTTGTAAATTGCAAATACCCTTATTAGGATGTTATTTAAGTCATAATGCATGATGTTAGAAAGCTAAGAGCACGATGTCTACTCTTCGTCGATGGTTGCTTAACTTACTTGACTTGTTTTGATTATAGTTCTTTCTAGCCTTGTAGAATGTAACAAATGATATCGCGATTCGATAACTCTAAGAATTAGCTTATCGTTGTATAAGTGTTGTGTTAAAAAATTGTAAGGCTTAGTTGTGATTGGTTATTTTTAGGTAACGCGAGCCGATATGTACAAAATTGGTTGATGTAAAGAAACGATTCACATATACTTTTACTTTTAAATTGATGGAAGGACTTATGTTGTGTTGAGTTAATAATTTTGACTTGTACTGAATGTGTTATGTGCGTGCTAGAGTGATCGAAAACTCATGTTGAATGGGTGATAGCGGTTACTTTGGTATTTAGTTGGCTTGGCAAAGTCGATAAGGAGACTTAAGAGTTCCATTCATAACTCTATAGGTGCCCATCTCATGAGAGGAAGGTAGAACTTTAATTGGATGATTTTTGTGACTTTTAGTCGTGCAGTGACGCTTACAGGTACGTGCACGCAGGAATTAACTCTTGCATGCATCTTGCATTGTATATTTATCGATATTGAATTGTTTTAAAGCATATGTTGTACACTATCTATGAATTATCGCCGAATGAAATATCAAAGTTATCGATTATATGATTTTCAAGTTTACTGATGAGAACAATTCTCTAATTACTAAGATTTGATTATTGTTAGTTGGGAATAGTGAATGGTTCCCTTATTGATAAGTTTGACTTACGTTAGTTTGAATGAGAATGTCTCCTTTGTTATTGAGGTTAAATTATGTTAGTTGAATAAGGAATGATCCCCTTATTAATGCGGTTGATTTATGTTTTATTAATGGGAAGAAGTCCCTTAGTGATGGAGTGAGAAAGTGTTGGATAAGGCGAAATGGAATGAGAATAAATCCCTTTGTGATGGAGTAAGAAAAGTTGTTGGTTGTAATGGGAATAAGTCCCTTTTGATGAGATAGCAGATTTGTACGAATATTGTGGCTCCCCTGGTTAGGGTACCCCAGTGGGTCTAGTTCCCGGAGGCATGGATCATCAATATATGGTCGCTGTACGGGGGTATGTTCATACTTTAACATTGGGCGCCGGTATGACCGTCACCGCCCTTGGTTGAGGTGTTGCCATGTGGATCTTGCAAACCCAATGTGGTGGCCTCTAGTCACGTACGTTAGGCATGTTGGCTCCGCTGGTTTGGTACCCCAGTGGGTTTAGTTCCCGGAGGCATGGATCATCTATATATGGTCGCTGTACGGGGGTATGATCATACTTTACCATTGGGCGCCGGTATGGCCCGTCACCGCCCTTTGGTTGAGGTGTTGCCAGTTGGGTATGGTGGCCTCTAGCCACGTATATATAGATATTTGAAAGTGATTAAGCTCTTGGTTTAAGTGATATCGAAAAGTCATGATATCGAAAAGAAATAAAGAAGATAGGAATGATAGTGAGAAGTAGGAGGTGACATTTAGTGGTTATGGTTGGCACTTAGAGTGTTGTGAAATCACCTTCATCTTATGACATATTTTATTGATGCTAATTATACTTTATTATCATATGATGTTAGTTTCTGACGTGTACTGTTTGTTTTCATTATTGATGGCTCGTCTTTGATGGCCCTGCTATGACGCGTTGGTCTATGATCTTACGTTGAGCAGCGGGGACGTCATAGAGAGACATTACACGTGATGAAGCTTCTATGCATTGCATACGGGGGGAATGAGTGAGAACCTTGAAGCGTGTGATGTTACATTTATTTTTTTTTTGACGTTAGATGTAGTTTCTTGGTATTTAAATTTGTTTATGTTTTTGGCTTAAGGCACATGTCCTCGTTTTTGTATAAGTTATTTCCGCTGCGTGGTTTATAAATTGTATGTTTTTAAAGAGTCAAGTCGGTTTAAAACGCAAGCGTTGACACCGGAACCATGATCCTTGCTTGACATGTTAATTTGAGAAGCCGGCGATGAATCATTCCGTCGTGATATAGTTTTGATAGGCCGTTGATGCCTTTGCTTTATTAGATTCTAAATAACTTTTGTTTTCTATAAAAAAAACGCGCACAGTTTTAGGGTAGATGCTGCCAAAATTTCCCTCACCTTTTTAAAGTTAATATTTAACGTTTATCAAAATTATTTTCTCTTTCTTTTTATGTAACACCCGAATTTCCTCTCGTCCTTAACGGTTTTGGTTTTGTTTAAGGGTCGGAAATTCAGGGGTGTTACAAATGTTGCCAACAATCAACCCTTAATATCAGAAAAATTGCTCTTCAAATCAACTTAAATTTATGAGATTAAGTATTATCTAACTGTTATCACAAAAATGTATTATATGTTTTAACACATTGTTTTACTCGCTCTCAAGCACACTCTTTAGCTAAATTTAAAACAAAATAAGTAATTTAAAAAATACTATATAATTGTTATCATCGTGATCGTTAATTGATATACTATAGAACTTCTTATTGATGTACACTATATGTAAACGACTGATTGTCTTAACTCTCGACTATACAACAAATCATATAAATCAAATGTATCACATTAAATTAACAAAGAAAGCGGTCTATTATACAGCATACTCCTATCTAAAATCTGGTTTCTATATAATTCTTGCTTTTTCTAGCAATTGATAGGAAATGACATTAGTGGTGCATAATAATTCATTACATTTCTCTTCGCGGTTTCGTCAAGCAGTCACATTTTACTTGCTTTGCGAGCTCTTGAAAGCCCAACATATAGCTGCCCTTGGGACTTATTGATGGTCATAGCAAAGCAGAGCTTAATTGGGAACTGGACTCTCTGGAACTGAAATGGGTAGCCAGCTGAGTCAGGTGCCCTTAGGATGATGCGTTGCAGTAAAACAAACTCGCCCTTTGAGAAACCAGTAGAAATTTCGCACTGTATTAAATTAGGCAATAATTTTTTGTATGTTAGATGAGTCCCATTGTAGAGTCCACTTGAAGGATCAAGGTTTTGTAACAGAATTACCGGACAGTTTACCTTCAATACCAAATTGTGTGGGCTCATTCCTCCAGGACAAAGTGTATTCAGAAATTCTGTCGGATACATTTTGCAATTACACTACAAAAAAAGTTGTAGTTACCTACTCTTAAAAATGCATTTAGGCACGCTTATATGTGAGGCTGATAGATTTAGCCACTCTTAAAAAAGAGAGGTCTCTGCTTGTGTGGGTAAATTTTAGGCAGGCTAAATAAGTTTGGCTAAAATGGTTCTTTGCCACGCTTATAAGAGTGTCTGGTAGTACCTGTAGCCACGCTTATAGGTGTTGAAAGCTATTCTCACTTAATAAGTGAGGCTAAATGATTTCATAGTCAATTGTTTTGCTCTTGTTTTTACACACAAAATAAGCATGCCTAATGAGCATAACTAACATTTTAATCAATTTTCGCAATTTATATTATTATTATTGTTATTGTTATTGTTATTGTTATTGTTATTGTTATTGTTATTGTTATTGTTATTGTTATTGTTATTGTTATTATTATTATTATTATTATTATTATTATTATTATTATTATTATTATTATTATTATTATTTTATAAGAAATTGTTGGGGAGTCGAGCAACAAGCTGAGCACCCACACATTTTTGAATACAAAAAAGCTAATAAATGCCCTATACTTGGTGCTACTGGAGTTGCTTAACGTGACAGAGCTATTTTTACAGACGTTATGCTTGTCAAAGTAATTTACAACTATTCCAAAATATAATACAACTAAGTAATATAACGGTAAGACAGGGAAAGTAGGACCTTCAAGTTGATTTAGATTTATATTCTTATATATGAACACTAATATAGAAAGGGGGGTTAAGTGGAGTTATGAACAAAATTGTTTAATTTAACTAAAAACAAATAACAAAGATTATGTGGTTGTGAACAAGTAAAAACGATTCTTGAGTACTTGTTAGTGTTTCAATATCACACATTAATTTCCAATCTTCCCAAATCATTACAATCAACTAGTCTATAAAAAGGAAAAGCATCCTTATCTTGATTATAAATGCATAAATGAAAAGCTCAAGTATACATTATAACAATTCAACAAACTAATGGAATTGTAAGCTAAAGCAAGATTACAATTAACCACAATGATATTCCTTCTCAAATAACTTACAAACTAAAGCAAGTTTTACAAATTATTCAAGTTGCTACTAAAATCAAATTAGATAAAGCGATCCAATTCAATAGCATGTGAACAAGCAAATTAGAAAACCCATTTGCAACTAAGCATTCCAATTAACCAATTCAGTTCATATTCAAGAGCAAAGAATTTATCAAAGATGATTATATTAATAAGAGAGGAAGACTTACAATTAATGGCAAAAGAGAAAATTAACTTTCATCAAGATGTAACCTTAGCCAACAATGGCCATCTTCTTCAAAAGTATGAGGAAGAAAAAGTTTCTAAAGATCCTCCCTAATTACAACCCTAAATTCAATTTATCAAAGGTTTTGAGAACTAAAGATTACTAATTTCTATTTCTGATTTTCTATCTTTTACTTCTAAAAACTATCCCTCAAACTATTACAATCTATTGCTTAAATACTGGTTTCCAAAAGCTTACTTAATAAGGAGGAGAAGAAAAACATCATTACTCTGATTCGAGCCATCCTCTTCGTCAACCTTGCTGCTTATTACATCCAATTGCATCCCAAAAGCAAAATGTGAAAGTGACAAGTTTTTAAAATCTGGGGCGCTCTGGTCGAGGGCCGCGACTAAACGCGCGAGCCGCGACTAACTGCTGCTTTGCTTTCCGCTTCATTTCTTTCCTTCTTTCTTGAAATTAAACTTAATAATTAATAATAAAAAAAACTAATAATTACCATAAAATAATAATAATACTAATAATCTAAAAATATTAATAATAATAATAATTATACTAATAATTATATTAATAATAATAATATTTACTTATAAAGTAAAAGTTATTAATAATCGACTACTAAAAATTATAGATAAGATAATAAAATAATATAATAATAAAGGTCTATCAAATACCCCCACACCTAGTCCTTACTCATCCTCGAGTAAGTCTTAAATATTGAAAGTATGAAGAAGAAAACCAAGAGCTCAAAAATACTTAGTCTTATTATGAACTCTTATGAAAAATTGAGTTTATAACTTGTACTAAGTCAAAAAAGATTTAGGTCGATAAGTGTTTGACAAAATTTTTGGTATATGAAAAGAAAATCTGTCTCTCATTTCTCTCATTTTGCCTAGATCGCCCTTTCGGGTTCTCGATCTAGCCACTCTGTTTCTTTATCCAAATCTCACTTTCTCACCTCTCAATGGCCTTTTATTTTTGCCTTAGTCGCCCTTTTGGGTTTTCAGCTTAGCAAGGCCCCCCTAATTTTTGCCTAGACTCCCCAATCGGGTTTGTAGTCTAACAGGGTTATATTTTCTTTCTTTTCTCTTTTTTTTATCTATATATATCAGGATATGCACAATGTCATAGGTGCCCTTATTGGTGTTTCTTATGGGCGAAAATATCATCAACACTCCAACTTCTCATCATCACCAATCATCAAAACATTATCATCAAACAACCATTCATTAAACTTGAAGAGCCAAAACATTCAACTACAAAACTTAAAACCACAACTTCGCAACCATCAACAAAATCATCAAAGAACCTTACTCAACATTCATTCATCAATCCTTCACACATGCACCTACTCCTACCCAACCCCCACACCTAAATTGAACAATGTCCTCATTGTTGACTGCCACCATTTCTTGGTGGTCTATTTGCCCTTCTTCTAGCAATTTCATCATTTATGTGTTGGGTTGGGTCATGGTAGTCTGGGTAATGAGTTGCATAAAAGTTGTTCAAATTTTCCATCATAGAAGTCACATAGTACATGTTATCAGACAACTAGTACTGGTTGTGTTCTATGTTAGTGACTCTATGCTCCAGATCTACGTAGTACTCAGGTCTAGGTGGAGGTGGTGGTACTCCTGGTAGGTGAGATTGCTCTTGAGCTTGCACATTCTGGACATTCTATAGATTTCATCAGGTTCTAAATATAATTCAGAATTGGGTGTTTGTGGGGTAATCAATGATCTTGGTTAGGGTGTTTAAGCTCTGATTTTGTTGCCTGCAAAACAGATGGCAAATCTTTTTCTTTTGGGATGGTTAGTGGTATTGGTCTATTGTCAAAAGAACCACTTAATTCATTTTCATTCAAATCTCGTATTACTTCCTCAATTTCAGTACTCATGACATATTCTTCATTCATTTTATCAAGAACATTTTCAATTACAACCTTCAATTTATCCTCATTTTCAATGTTAAATAAGTCTTGAAACATATCATCAATCATATCAACAGAATAAAAAGTAAAATTCTCAGTAGGATACTTCATTAAATCATAAATGTTAAATTCTACTTGACAACCATTAAGTTCCATTGTAAGTAACCCAGTATGCACATCAATTTTAGTTTTTGCAGTTTTCATAAAAGGGTGACCTAACAAGATAGGTGCCACATGTTTATCATGTTCCATTTCTAAAACATAGAAATCTGCCGGAAATATTAAGTCACCTACTTTAACTAAAACATCTTCCACTATACCTTTTGGATATGCATTTGAACGATTTGCAAGTTGTATTACAACTCCAGTTTCAACTAAGGTTCCCAATTTCAACGATTTATACAATGAATATGGAATAATATTAATTGAAGCACCTAAGTCAAACATGGCTTTTTCAAATGTAATATCACCAATAACAAATTTTGGGGGAAGTTTTTGTTGAAAAATGGCGGAGACGTGCTCGCTCACCTTCACCTTTTGTACTCCCTTCAACCTTTGCTTCCTCTTTGTAGTGCACAATTCTTTCAAGAACTTTGCATATCTAGGTATTTGCTTCAATGCATCTAAAAGTGGATGTTCACTTCACATTTCCGGAAGACATCATAAATATCCTTATGATTTTCATATTTTTGTCCTCCTTTTAATGCTTCTAGAAATTTGGTTCATATGGAATTGATGGTTTTGTTGTTGATACCTCTTGTTTTTCTTCTTCTCTTTGTGGTTCTTCAACCACGACTTCTTCTTCTATTTCCTTCTCACTCACCAAGGGTTTCTCCTTACTTGCTAACTCCTTACCACTCCTTAGGGTAATGGCACTCACATTGGGTCGAGCGTTTGGCTCGGTTTGTGATGGCAACCGATCAGACTCCTTGGATTCTAACTTACTCACTACTCCAGAAATTTGGCCTATTTGCCTTTCAATGTTTTTGATGCTTGACCTTGTTTCCTCTTAATTTTGAACAATCTGAGTTTGCATATTGGAAACATTTTGAGTCAATACCCTTAACATATCGTCAATGGTCATGCTAGAGCTAGGGTTAGCACCTTGATTATGTTATTGTTGCTGCTCTGGTCTTTGGTGGATTTGTTGTTGGTATGGTGGATGGTTTTTTTTGTTGAAATGGTGGGTTAGGATTAGGATTTTGAGGTCTCCATTTAAAGTTTGGATGATCTTTATACCCCGGATTTTGACCTTGATATCCCATGGATTTTGCTTCTTCATAAGTTTCCTCTTGAAGTTGTGGGCATGTGTCGGTGGCATGATCTAAAGAACATATTCCACAAGCTTTTACTTGCTAAGTTTTGTTCTTCACCATAAAATCCCTCATCATTGAAGTAAGGGCCTCCACCTTATTCTTTAACTTGTGAACATTAGTACTAGAGCTAGAACCATCAAGACTTGTTTTCCTCGGATTTTCCCTTGTACTAAATTGTCTTGAACCCTCAGCTAATTCTTCAAGCAATTCCCAGCAGCTGTAGCTGTTTTGCTTAAGAAAGAACCTCCACTTGCTGCATTCACCATTCGCATTTCATCATTAAAAAGACCATTGTAAAAGTTCAAAATGAGATCATCATCGGAATAACCATGGTAAGGACAACTTGCACACAATCTCTTGAATCTCTCCCAATACTCATAAAAAGACTCATCTGACCATTGCTCTATGTTGCTAATTTCCTTCTTCAAAGTTGATGATTTAGAAGCAGGGAAATATTTCTCCAAAAAACGTCTTTTCATATCCGTCCAAGTAGTGATACAACCCGGTGGTAAGTAGTACAACCAATCTTTTGCGGCATCTTTTAAAGCAAAATGAAATACCCTAAGTTTGAAAACATCATCGGAAGTTGTAGTTGGCTTCATACTACTACAAACCACATGAAATTCGAATAAAAACTTGTTTGAATCTTCACCATTGGAACCATGATAAGTAGGCAACACATGGATAAGCCCTAATTTAATCTCAATCGTAGAACCCTCCCCTTATGCAGGATATGTGATGCACAAAGGTTGATGTTTTATATTAGGGGCTTTCAATTCTCGCAATGATCTTTCTCTAGCCATTGATTCAGCCACTTCAAAAGGGAGTTCCTTAAAACACTCACGAATTTCTTTCCTTATCCTAAAAAGTGTCCTTTCTATTTCAGGATCGTACTGCAAAATATCTTTATTAGTAGCACGGGTATTTATCATATACAATTAAAAGATATACCACAATCAAATTGGGGTGCGCCTAAACATTCCTCGGCAACGACGCCAAATTTGACAGAGCTATTTTTACAGTAGTTATGCTTGTCAAAGTAATTTACAACTACTCCAAAATATAATACAACTAAGTAATATAACGGTAAGTAAAGGTTCGATCCACAGGGAAAGTAGGACCTTCAAGTTGATTTAGATTTATCTTCTTATATATGAACACTAATATAAAAATGGGGGTTAAGTGGAGTGATGAACAAACTTGTTTAATTTAACTAAAAACAAATAACAAAGATTATGTGGTTGTGAACAAGTAAAAACGATTCTTGAGTACTTGTTAGTGTTTCAATATCACACATTAATTTCCAATCTTACCAAATCATTACAATCAACTAGTCTATTGAAAGGAAAAGCATCCTTATCTTGATTATAAATGCATAAATGAAAAGCATAAAGTATACATTATAACAATTCAATAAACTTATGGAATTGTAAGCTAAAGCAAGATTACAATTAACCACAATGATATTCCTTCTCATAAAACTTACAAACTAAAGCAAGTTTTATAAATTATTCAAGTTGCTACTAAACTCAAATTAGATAAAGCAATCCAATTCAATAGCATGTGAACAAGCAAATTAGAAAACCCATTTGCAACTAACCATTCCAATTAACCAATTCAGTTCATATTCAAGAGCAAAGTAATTATGAAAGATGATTATATTAATAAGAGAGGAAGACTTACAATTAATGGCAAAAGAGAAAACTAACTTTCATCAAGATGTAACCTTAGCCAACAATGGCCATCTTCTTCAAAAGTATGAGGAACAAAAAGTTTCTAAAGATCCTCCCTAATTACAACACTAAATTCAATTTATCAAAGGTTTTGAGAACTAAAAACTACTAATTTCTATTTCTGATTTTCTATCTTCTACTTCTAAAAACTATCCCTCAAACTATTACAATCTATTGCTTAAATACTAGTTTCCAAAAGCTTAGTTAATAAGGAGGAGAAGGAAAACATCATTACTCTGATTCGAGCAATCCTCTTCGTCAACTTTGCTGCTTATTATATCCAATTGCATCCCAAAAGCAAAATGTGAAAGCAGCCAGTTTTTAAAATCTTAGGCTCGTGCGGCAGAACTATATCTTGTGGCCACACTGACTTAGTTGCTTTCCGCTTCGTTTCTTTCCTTCTTTCTTGAAATTAAACTTAATAATAATAATAAAACTAATAATTACAATAAAAATAATAATAATACTAATAATATAAAAATATTAATAATAATTATTATAAGAATAATAAGGCTAATTTTAATAATATTTACTTATAAAGTAAAAGTTATTAATAATCGACTACTAAAAATTATAAATAAGATAATAAAATAATATAATAATAAAACTCTATCATAACGCAATTGATGTAATCCTTGATACCAGGTCAAGAGCGTCTTCACCTAGCTCTCCAAAAGTGGAAAAAGCTAAGGGGATGAATTTGTAGCCGTTCTCCTCGCCCTTGACAGAGTATTTCTTCCTTTTTCTATCTGCGAAACTGACTAAAGAGGCCCCGGGGGCCCATGAGGAGACTCACGTGCCAGCAAAGGGTGAACCTCCAGTTACATCCACGCAGGCATCTTTGCCATGAAGCCAGTGAAACAATAAGAGATCTGCTGGCCTAAAATCTTTCCTCGTCTCTGACGAAAATCCCAACGGTGCCTTTTTACGAACTAATATCTCCGCTTTAGAACATATATCCATGAGCAAATGATTATTATTATTATTATTATTATTATTATTATTATTATTATTATTATTATTATTATTATTTTATTTATTATTATTATTATTATTATTATTATTATTTTGGCAAAAGATTTTTCTATTACTAAAATAAGGTTTATATAATCCAAACCAAGAAACCAACTAAAAAACGCCGGCAAAACAAGCTATACATCAAAAATACGAGGCCAAACAACAAATGTATTCTGCACCCATTGATTTGTATTGCACCTGATTTGTGGAACAGCGACTAGCTGTTGGTCGACTTGACTGGACACCGCCGATGCTACCTTGACATGCACAGACACACACATCCACTGATTTGATCTGTCGAACACACTAAATTGATGCACACCAATTGTTTTGATCTGCTAGTTGAAACATTGAGTTGCTAAACACACACCACACAAGCAACTGAACTGCATGCACACTGAATTGATGCACGATGATTTAAGAGTTGCTGCCTTGGATTCCTGGAGAAAAACATATAGTTATATTATAGCATTGTTTTGACCAGAAGTTGCTTTGTTTTTGAAATTAATTTCAATGCACATGCCAAATACAAAAAATAGTCGCTTTATAATCAAAGAAGAAAATGAAAACACCTTATCTCTCCCAAGAGCAGCAATGTTGTAAACTATTGCATCAATCATCTTGTTTGAACAGAAGGAGCATGAATTAATCGTTTCACGCAGAGTTGACTGATCTCTTCAGCTTTGTCAGCCTATTCTTGAGCTTCCAAAACATCAACTCTTCGCCATCAACATCAAAAGCAATGGATTTAGTTGGGCAGTTAGTAAACAAAGAAGATAACGAGGGAGGCATTTTATAGCGCGTGTGAATGACCTGCAAAACTCGTCAAAGATTGAGAGTCAGCAAAAGTAATTAACAAGAAAATCTCACTTTTCCTCGCCCTATAGCTACTGTAAAAGATGCAGCTTCTCTAGACAAGACCAAAGTGAAATAAAATGAGAAAATGGAGATTAACAGAAATCTGATGCTTAGTACATTAGGACCATACAATTATAATGAAGATATGCTCGCTTGCATCTACTTTCTAACCTGAAATTTTGCAGCTTCCTTTTACTTTGTTTGAGCAAATAATTCTTGGAAGTGCTGAAAAACCTGAAACAAATACAAGGTAGCAACTCAGGAATAGATGACACACACCCTTCTCTCCTACACCCAAAACCCAATATTTCAATGGGTAACAAGGAAAGTGACAAAAGAACATAATTAAAAGTTACTTTAAACATTCAATGTTAAATATCAAATAACAGCATGGACAAGGTCAAAGACTACTTCCAAATAATCTAACATATTTTTCAGAAGTTCTACATAAGGTCAAATCCTAAAAGATGAAATACTACTTAAATGATCATATCAAAATGTGAATCTTAATGTAATACACCAATTATAGGTACCTTAAAGTGTAGAAATCATAGCAAGAACATTCAAGACAAAATCCCTACATATGTTAAGGGTACTAGAAAATGCTAACCAAGATAAAGCTGATTGTAAAATTCAGTGCCGTAAATCGGGGAAAACACTTCTCAACTACAAAGAAATAGGCAATACAAAGATATAACAAATACCCAAACATGAAATTATAAAAATGAAGAGAACAAAAATTTGTGAAGGGGAATTCAAACTTGTTAACCAGAGCACAAGGTTTAGTTATTGATGCTTGTCCAATCCATTGTAGGCTATTAAAGCTTCCCATTATTCTTAGGTAATAATAAAAAATGCAAGTAACAAAATCAAACCCTAAATTCGACTAAGAATGAAAACGACGATTGAAAATCAAATAACCTAACCAAATTATAATCAGAAATATCACTAACCCACAATCAATGATATATACAAAAATTTAGAGAAAGAAAAAAGAAAAAAAAAACAACTCAAAGAATCTACCTTAACAGGCGCTGCAGGCCAAAAGCTTGGAGGAGAAGGTGCTGCAATAGGAACGCCTGTTTTGGAGGAGAAGTTGCTGCTACAAGGCCTCTAGTTGAAGGAGGATGGTGCTGCTACAGTGCCGCCGATAGTAATGGAGGAGTACTCCCTCTTAGGGTTAGTTTGAGAAGAGAAGCGGGTTTTTTCACTAATATATGTGCGTGTTTCACTAAGAGGGGATGAGAGGCGGTTTTTTTCAAATTTTTTTGTGGAACTTGAAGAGGCGGTTTCTTTGTCCTATCTTTTTTAATCTTTTTTTCTTATTTCTTCATTTTTGGTAGCCACGCTTATTTAATGTGGCTGACATGTGTATAGTTTTTTTTAATTGCTATTTATTCTCGCTTATTAAGTGTGGCTGATTTAATAGCATGTTTTATTTAATTAATATTTTGCCTTGCTTATTTAGCGTGGGCTAAATTCATATTTTTACTTGAAATTTAGCCATGCTTATCAAGTATGGCTAAATCGATTTTTTTATTTAATTAAGATTTAGCCACACTTATAAAGTATGGCTGAATTGTATACATACAATTATTTTGTTTAGTAGATCTTTTAGCCTTGCTTATAAATGAGACTAAAATTCTCACACTTAAAAAGCATGCCTAAATGCAAAAAAGTGTGCCTAATTATCAAACATTCGACAACACTTAAATAAGCATGGCTACATAAGTGTAGGTATATGCAACTTTTTTTGTAGCGTCATCATCTATTATTGTATCAAAGCTTTTGTAACTGCACTCATCTCCACAAAATTTTTCTATAAGCAGTGCATTAATAAGATCTACATCTTCATTCCTTGGAGTAAGTATCGCTCTCTCTTTCAACATATCTGGATCTTCACATGTAGTGGATACATTTGGATAAATCTTTCTTAACAAATCATCCATACAAGCAGGGGAAGCTTCACATTGTAATCTAAGGGTAGATAGAACCGCAATTCATGTAGTCTCTTTAGTTTGCAAAGCACCATTACCAAGAGCAACAAAAAACTTTGAAAAAGCTGGATCATCACGAGCACGAATGTTTTGGGTAAGCTGCAATCGAGTGAACAAAGGCCACAATGGTGGACAAACTAAACTATATTCAATGACTTCTTGTTGTTTTTTTACCAACATTGCATGATAAGGATTCCCCACAATCATTCGGAATTTTAAATCTTGAATGCGTAGTACGACCAGTAGGCAAGTTAGATGCTGCTATACCAGAAGTGGCTGTAGGAAGGACTATTTTGTTAAGCAAACGTACCTTTGCATATAAAGCGTTATACAAAAAAGTTTTCCCAGTTCCACCTAGCCCATCAATAAAAAATAATCCAGGCTTTCCTTCTTTAACATGTGCAATGATACATTTATATGTTGCACGTTGTTCGGTGGTCAATAATTTCCTCGCCTCCAAAGCATCACTGATGTCTCGTCTCCGCCGAAGTCGCATCTCAACATCTTTGCACAGATCCTGTAACCCATAATGCCCAAGGCTCTTGCCCATGTTTTCCAAAAGAGTCTCAAATACTCAAACTGTTAAGGTTAACACTTTTTATGGATCGTTAGGATGCTTATATGCATCGTCCTCTGAATGATAAGGATACTATCGTTCCCATAATCGA
This sequence comes from Amaranthus cruentus, assembly GCA_019425755.1. Lineage (NCBI taxonomy): Eukaryota > Viridiplantae > Streptophyta > Magnoliopsida > Caryophyllales > Amaranthaceae > Amaranthus > Amaranthus cruentus. Next base: position 2,946,147 of record CM033466.1, read on the forward strand.
ACTAGGTTCATCGGTTCCAGAAAAATAAGCACTGTAGCAAAGAGACGTCGCAAGGCACTTGGTAGTTGTATTTTAATAGCTTTATCTAAGCATCGTTTGACTAAGTCATCTGGTTCAACAAGCCCTCGTTCTAATACAGCTTCATGAAATGTTGAAAAAGCTTATTATTGACAGTCAAAAGCTCATTAAAAGAACATGGCCCAACCACGCGGGTTAATAGTAACCGTAGATAGTAGCGTTCACCCTCAGAAGGCGCAACAAATGTAAGTCTACCAATTATTGTGCCACGCTTTCTTTTGTTCCAACATTTACCCTGCGCATTCCAAACATGGTGTTCCACAAATTCTGGAAAACAATACTTTGGTTCCTAAGGATGTGCTGCATTGTATGTGAAGAATTCAGTTAAAACAGTCTTAGATCTAGATCATACAACATTTGCGAGCTTTTCAGAAGCATTGAAATAAATATTCTGCTGGTTTGGCAGATGGACCTGTAACGGGATGACCGGAGGTTGCATATCATAGAGGTCAAACGCAAAAATTCTCCATGCATCTTCGGGTGGAGAAACCCATCGTGCAGACTGAAATCTTTCGACCTCATCAACTACCTTTGTTTTATCTTCTTGCCCAATGCTGACAGATATTTTATCATGTCCTTTGTATAAATATTTGTAAATCTATTTTACAGCCTTAATTGTTGAGCAGACCTCTACATTAATATGGCAGTCAAACGCTGCAAGTAGATAACGGTTATATGGGATAACCCATCGGTTATCGAGAGAAACACCAAGAATGGACACAGATTCACCAGTAGGGTAGCGTCTATACACTGGATATCCATCCTCGGCATGTTTTGTGAATGTAGAAAATGCTTAGATATATATATCTACAGACTTTCTTCCCTTCACGCATAACCATAAATGGACATTCTACATCATGATTACCACGGGGACCATGCATCATATGCCGCAACACAAGGCCTCTCAAGTATAGGTTTGACAATGAAGGTATTTCTGCACATACAAAACGGTCGAACTATTCTGGCCGCGTAATCTTTGACTTAGGCTTCAAGATAATAAGAAAGTGCGCTTGAGGAAGACCGTGCTTTTGGAACTCAATTACATCTATCATTGTAGCCACTACACCAATAAATTTTTTTCTTTGATTAGCTTTGTCAAATCAACCAATTTTGCACAGAAAATCCTAGAAACCAAATCAGTTCTATCCTGCACAAGCTCTCTTTCTGCAAGTTCCTTTTTTATCTCTATCCATTTCATGTTACATGTGATTGTAAGGAAAATATCAGGCTTTCCATATCTCTGAACAAGTGACATGGCATTTAAGTAACGCTTTTTCATGTCACGCGGCCCACCGATGAAAGAAAGAGGTAAGATCACACGACGACCAACACCCGCACTAGTGGAAAAACGTCAATTGAAGAACATTGAAGAACATTGAACAAAAACAATGAAACATTTGCCATATCGAACAAAAACAAAAACAAGATCGAACAAAAACAATGAAACAAAAACAAAAACAAGATCGAACAAAAACAATGAAACAAAAACAAAAACATGAACAAACCTTACTTCTACTCAAAAAAAACATTGAAGAACTTTTTTTTACAGTTATTTTTACATTGAGAAGTAGAAGTAACCAAACCCTAAATAGATCAAATTTGAAAAAACCTTGGAAATATAGGCAAGAAGGGAGCACAGTTGGTCTTGTAGTTGAGACATCTTTCCACCATATTCTATCATCACAAGAGGCCATCCCAGAGCACAATGCCAAAATATCTACAATAGTAAGAGTATGAATTCAGAAATCGACATTATCGTAAAACCCATTAAGATGCAAATAAACCAACAAATAACGTGAAAACACACAAAATTCTTTTAAGACGAAGCGTTGATGAATGTTTAAGGCGCCATTTGAGTTGAAAAAGAATGGAAGTCAGCACCTGCATCGCTTCTTCAACATGAGAACTATCCATGGTCATGGACTTTGCTCCAATGTTCCAATCAGCACCATAACAATGAACAAAATAACCATTGAAGAAAGAAGAAAGAAGAGGCGGAATAAAGTATTGAAGAAAAAATGAACAGACAAAGCTTTAGGGTTTTTTTAAGCTTATATAATTAGGGTTTAAAGAAATTAAAGAGGCACGTTTCTTAAAAAAAACATTTAATGATTATTTGCTGCGGTCATTTAGAAAAACCACAGCCTATATTAGTGTGGAATTTTTTTAAAGGTTATTTGCTGCGGTTTTTCTAAAAACCGCAGCACATTGATGTGCTCGTTTTAGAGCACATTGATGTGCTCGTTTTAGAGCACATTTACCGCCCCATTTTTGGTGTCGAGTCTCGCCATTTTGCATCAATTTGATATATTTCACGCACGATTTCTCCTTGATCTTGTGTTCAAGTGTTTTGAGATTAATTAGGTGATTTTTGGAGATTTCGAGGGCGTTTGGCATACATTCGAGACTAAGGCGTTGTTCCCGGAGCCTCACCACGACCAAGTGGGACTGTCCCATGACCCCAGCATAGCTCGTGAGATCGAGAAAGGAATTAAAGTCCTCCAAGAAGGAAACAACAGCACATTCGACCAAATGAAGGCTCCCACTCGGGCGAATGGCAGTCCGGCGCTCTACAACAATTTTACAAAACCTACTGGAAATGCCGAATGTAACATATTCGGGCGAAGGAGATGGATTCGGGCGAATGGCCCATGACATTCGGGCGAATGGTCTTCCAAGAACAACGTGGCTCAAAACTCACTGGAAATACCGAATGCACAACATTCGGGCGAATGGCCCATGGCATTCGGGCGAATGCGCCTGTTTTTGCGTATCAGTTTTATTTACTTTTTTTTTACTCTTCGTGGGCCCTTTTGTAATTCTGTGGAACTTTATTTTAGGGGTATATATATCCATTTCCTGTAGTTTGAAGGGCATTCTAGTTTTAACCCTAAACATTCCTTAGTAGACTAATCTCTTAGCTTCCATTTTCTCTAGTTTTCAAAACCCTAGCTTTTATTTCCCTAGTTTGATATTTCTCTTAAATCAATCAAGTCATTGGCTTTTGGATGTAACTCTTTGCTACTTTTGTTGATGATATCTTCTACACCCATTGAGGTTTTATTTATGGTATGAGTATCTTTCTTTTATTTATTTCTAGAATAATTTAATTTTGTTGGTAGCTGCTTTTAAATGCTATTCATGATTCTTTTCTCTTTATGGTAATTGTGTATTTGGAATGTTTGAATATCTAGAATAAAGTTGCTTCTTTTATGTTCTTGTTCCTCTAGTTCACTTTATCATTGCCTATTATGGCTTTTGTTGCTCATAGAAGTTTTCCATGTCCAGTTTCTTGTTCTTGTTGAATATCATGCTTAGTTTCTTTTTCATGATGTGTGAGTAGTTCACCCCTATTATTGCTTTTGTTGCTCATAGAAGGTTTAGGGTTTAATTGAAACTTATTCAATCATCATAACGATTCACTTTGAATCTTGTCCTGCCACTCCCAAGGAGACATAGGGCGATTATAGGTCATTCGATTGGCCTTAGAGCCGTCAACTTCCTCTCATTGTTGAATCCGTTGATGATTGAAGGTCACCAACTCACCCTAATGCATGAATGTTTGTGGTACCTTTCTAGGGTGGAACTAATCATTCTCGCTTTTTCTCCTCTTGATTCATAGTAGTTGTAGCTTTGCAACCAATCTTGGTTTTAATTAGTTTCATTCACGTTAACACCCTTGAATCCTTATATTGTGACCATCTGTTTGACTAACCTTGTCCCTGTGGTTCGACCCCTTACCTCTACTATACTTGTGTAGAGTTAGGGTAATATAAATATAGTTTGTGTAACCGGATTTTAACATACGACCGTTAAAACCGCTATCAAAATGGCGCCGTTACCGGGGACAAGGCGTTATAGTTGAACTAGTGTAGATCTTGATCTAGCTTTCTTTATTTTGTCAATTATTCTTTTTGCTTGTCAATATTGACGTGTGGTTGGCAGTTTTGTTTGCATGCGATATTGCACGCGCGGGTCCAATCAATCGTTAGTGCCATTTGATCCTGAGGTCCAACGCGTAGGAAGACCTCCCCCACAACCACCTCCCAATCCTTCTAACGCCCCCTACTGCTGAAACGGCCGACGAGCATCAATTGTTCGGTCAATTTGGGACACCTGGGTCCCAAGAGTTCCTTAGAGGGGTGGTACTTCCTGTGGCCGTGACGCCGTTCCAAATCTGCCCTCAGTATACGAGGATGGTGAAGGTAAAGCCATTCAGTGGGTTGAAGAATGAGTGCCTGCTCCAACACCTTGATACATTCTCTGAGACTTGTGGACTTGGTCCGAAATGCCCCAACAATCCGGACTACGCCAAACGAGACCTCTTCCGATTGGGTTTGGCAGATGATGCCAAAGGTTGGTATGATTGTATTGAACCGAATTCCATCACTACCTGGAGCCAACTGATAACTGCTTTCCTCGAGAGGTTCTACCCAACTGTGAGAACCCAAGATTGGCGGAAGAAAATAGCCGCTTTCACACAGGATGATGAGGAAAACCTGACAGCTGCATGGAATAGGTTTAAGGGGATGATAAGAGCTTGCCCCCACCATGAGTATGGGGAGAACCATCTCAATACATTCTTCTATGATTACTTAAACGACACCACCAAGGCACTTGTAGACGCAACAGTGGGTGGTCAACTCTCAAAAATTCGTTGCAATCAAGTGAAGGCCAGGATCGAGGATGTCGCTAAAATCAATTGTTGGAGTGGAACGAGAAGCAAAGGGTTGCCTAGAGGGATGATTGATACAAGTAACCTGAATACCATCAATGCTAAAATTGAAGCGGTCTTAGACAAGAAGTTATCCAAGCTAAACCTCGCCGTTAGTGGTCCTAATGCCTCATCTGCCCGCCAGTGGTCCTAACTCTCCGAACATGTAGCAGCAGTGGGACATGGGTCTTTCAATCAAGACGCTTCGGTGATGAATTATGATGGGTATAGGTACAATCCAGAAAATGTAGCAACTGTAGGGTACAACCACCAAGGTCAAGGGTACGGTCAACAAAGTTTCTTCAACAACTTCTCCTCTAGACCTCCCTTCAATCCCAATGGCAATCAAGGAAACTTCAATCCGGGATATAACCAAGGTAACCAAAGTGGGTACAACCCCCAAAGCTCCTATGGGAACCTACCAAGTGGGAGTGGATCTAGACCTAGTTCGATTAGACCCCCGGGATTTCATCAAGGAACTAGAGGCAACACAAGTCTTCCTTTCCCGTTTACACAACCTTCATCCGGAAACCTCCAACCGCAACAAGGGCAAGCAACAAGTAGTGATTTCTTAGCATCTCAGATGAGCACCCTTGTTCAAATCAATCAATCACTCGTGCAACAAATGCAACAACTCCGAACACAACAAAAGTTGTTTGAGTCTCAACTTGCCCAAATGGCAACATCTACTCCACCATTGCTATTTCCACCTCACCCCCAGCCTAACCCGTCTACACAACCTCAACCTCCACCTCAAAACCCCAACCCGAACCATCATACCGCTAAGGCCATCCATTTAAGATCGAGAACTCAATATGAAGGGCCGTCAGTTATGGTAGAAGATAGGGGGAGAACAAATGAAGATGAGGGAGAGCATGAAGAGGAGTTGAGAGGAGACGACTTAGGAAAAGAGCTTGAGGGACATGATGAAGAGGAGTTGAGAGGAGACGACTTAGGAAAAGAGCTTGAGGGACATGATGAAGAGGAGGAGAAAGATGAAGGCGAGAGAGTGAGAGATTTTGGAGCGGAAAGAAAGGCGAGGGTTGAAGAAAGAAAGAGGCTTGAGCGATTATATGCTCCTCCACTACCCTTCCGCTATAGGAGAGTGGAGAAGCAACTAGATGAGAAGTTCAAGAAGTTCCTAGAGCACTTGCAAAAGATGGAGATGAAGATCCCCTTCTTAGATGCGATGGCACAAATGCCCAAGTATGCCAAGTTTTTGAAAGATTTGCTCTCGAACAAGAAGAAGCTAGAAGAAGAGTTGATAAATCTTCCCATTCAAGTGAGCTCTATTCTACAAGTGAGTATGCCCACAAAAGAGAGAGATCCCGGTCCTTACAATCTACCGGTGAAGTTGGGAAATTTGAAGCCTCAAGGAGTGCTTGCCGATCTAGGAGCTTCTATTAGCTTGATGCCGCTATCTATTGCCAAGAGGCTACCCTTTAGCCTAAGACCCTCAAGGAAAATTATTCAATTGGCGGATAGAAGCATAAAATTGCCATGTGGAGAGCTTGATGATGTCTCTATTCAAGTGGGTGATCTTGTGGTTCCTAGAGATTTCGTGGTCAAGGATATGGAAGAGAACCGATACACTCCTCTCATCCTAGGGAGAGCCGTCTTGAAAACCCTTAGAGTTGTGATAAATTGCCATGATGATACCATAACTGTGGAGGTAGCTCAAAGGAAGTTGGTTTTCAAAATTTCCCCACTCATGAGAAAGCCCATGGTGGAGCAAGTCAGCCGGATTGATTGTATAGATGAGGATTATGAGGAGTTTCGAAGGGAGTGTAATATGGAGTACCCGAGTGAAGAAGAATTTTCATTTTGTGATGAGGAAGTTTGCGAAGGGTATGTGCGGGAAGAGTATTTTGAAGATGAGACCGACGGATGGACAAGCGACCAAAATAAGTTTGAGCAAATTTGTGTGGCTAAGGAGGGAAATGATGATGAGGGGGAAAGTTCTATGCCTCCCCCCAAGGTAAGTTTGAAACCGCTACCCCCTAGTCTTAAATATGCTTATCTTGATGTTGATGGGAATAAGCCTGTCATTGTGAGTTCTGAGCTTGATGACACTTCTTTGGAAAAATTGCTTGCTTTACTCAACAAATATAGAAGTGTCATTGGGTACTCGCTTGACGATATTAAAGGAATTAGTCTGAGGCTTGTCATGCATAGGATCCAGTTGGATGATGAGCACTTCTCCTCTATTGAACCTCAAAGGAGGTTGAATCCTAACATGAAGGAGGTGGTTAAAGAAGAAATTCTTAAACTCCTAAAGGTCGGCATCATCTACCGATTTCTGACAGTAGATGGGTTAGCCCTGTTCATGTTGTTCCCAAGAAGGGAGGAATGACAATCATCGAGAATGACAAGGGTGAGATGATCTCCACTAGAACCACCACTAGGTGGCGAGTTTGCATTGACTACTATAGGCTAAACAAGGCCACAAGGAAGGATCATTTCCCTTTGCCATTCATTGATGAGATGCTTGAGCGATTAACAAGGCACAAGTACTTTTGCTTTTTGGATGGTTATTCGGGGTTCTTTCAAATACCCATTCACCCGGATGACCAACAAAAAACGACATTTACTTGTCCTTTTGGGACCTTTGCTTATAGAAGGATTCCCTTTGGATTGTGCAATGCACCATCTACTTTCCAAAGGTGCATGTCGTCTATCTTTTCTGATATGTTAGATGATTTCATGGAGGTTTTCATGGATGATTTTTCTGTGAGGGGTTCGTCTTTTGACGCTTGTTTGGTTCACCTTGAAAAAGTTTTAAGAAGGTGTCAAGAGACGAACCTCGTCTTGAATTGGGAGATGTGCCACTTTATGGTGCAAGAAGGGATAGTCCTTGGCCATAAAGTGTCCTCTCGTGGCATCGAGGTAGATCCCGCCAAGATTAATGTTATTAGGAACCTCCCCGTACCCACCACGGTCACAGGGGTTAGGTCTTTCCTTGGGCATGCGGGATTCTATAGACGGCTCATTAAAGGATTTACCACTATTGCTAAACCTTTGAATGAATTGCTCCAAAAAGAGGTTGAGTTTCTCTTTGATGGACGTTGCCTCGATGCCTTCAATCATTTGAAGCAAGCTTTGATCTCTGCCCCTATCGTGCAAGCTCCTGACTGGAGCTTGCCTTTTGAACTAATGTGCGATGCCAGTGATGTTTCTGTAGGTGCAGTGCTTGGACCAAAAAAGGAAGGAAAACATCACGTCATATGCTACATTAGCAAGACTCTAGATCAAGCGCAAAGAAACTACACCACTATTGAGAAGGAGATGTTGGTGGTGGTTTATGCTTTTGAGAAACTGCGTCAATATCTCATATGTTCTAAGGTTGTTGTATACACGGACCACTCGGCATTAAAGTTTTTGATGGCTAAGAAGGATGCCAAGCTGAGGTTGCTCCGTTGGGCGCTCTTACTCCAAGAATTTGATTTTGAGATGCAAGATAGAAAGGGGACAGAAAATGTAGTTGCGAATCACTTGTCTCGCATACCGACATTCCCCCACGACCCCTCGCCTATACGAGACGAGTCGATTGAGGATACCTTGATGATGGCTTTAGTTGTTGGGAGGGCTCCGTGGTTTACTGACATTGCCAACTTCTTGGCTTGTGGGGAGTTAAAAGAGTTTGAGTCTAGAGCTATGAAGAAGACTTTTTTGGGAAGGTTGGTAATTTCTTTTGGGATGACCCGTATCTTTTCCATCTCTGCGCTGATGGTGTTGTCAGTCACTGTATAACTGAGGAAGAAGTCCCCAAGGTCCTTGCTCATTGCCATTCTTATGCTTGTGGGGGACATCATGGAATCACCAATACCGCCGCAAAGGTTCACACGTCGGGTTTCCATTGGCCCACATTACATAAGGATGTGGAAGAGTTTGTGAAGAGCTGTGAGAGGTGCCAAAAAGTGGGTAATATTTCCATGAGGAATGAGATGCCTAAAAGCTACATCCTTGAGTGCGAGATATTCGATTGTTGGGGTATCGAATTCATGGGTCCTTTCGTATCCTCTTATGGAAATCAGTACATCTTAGTGGGGGTAGATTACGTGTCTAAGTGGGTGGAGGCCATTGCGACGCCCACAAATGATCACAAAGTCGTAATGAGGTTGTTTAAGAACGTGATCTTCTCTAGGTTTGGTGTTCCTAAAATCGTTATAAGCGACGGAGGCTCCCATTTTGCGAAAAATGAGTTCAACAAGTTGTTAAAGAAGTATGGAGTCGCACATAAGGTTGGTGCACCGTACCATCCACAAACCCAAGGGCAAGTGGAGGTAGCCAATAGGGAAATCAAGCGTATGTTGGAGAAGGTGGTGAACCCGAGTAGGAAGGATTCGTCGCTCAAACTTGATGACGCTCTTTGGGCACACCGGACTTGCTACAAAACTCCCATCAGCACCACGTCGTTCCGACTCCTATATGGGAAATCATGCCACTTACCGGTTGAGTTGGAGTGTAAATCTTGGTGGGCTATTCAAGCCCTCAACCTCGACCCTACCCTATCTTAAGAGAAGAGAGCCGCACAGTTTAGGGAGTTGGAAGAGTTGAGGCTTGATGCGTTCCACATCATGCACATCTACAAGGAGCGAACTAAGCGTTGGCATGACCAACGGATTTTGAAGGGAGAGTTCCATGTAGGAGATAAGGTGCTACTTTTCAACTCAAGAGCTAAATTGTTTCCCGGGAAGTTGAAGTCAAGATGGTCGGGCCCCTATGAGATCTTGCAAGTCTTTCCCTACGGCACCGTCGAGCTAAAAGATCGAAGTGGTGGTAGTTTAATAGCAAATGGGCAAAGGATCAAGATCTTCCATGAAAGCAAACTCCATGAGGTATGCACTATTGAAAGGATCCGCTTGTTTGATGTTGAAGAGTTATCGATTTTAGTTTTTCTTGGGATGTTTGATGTTTGAATTCATGTGGTTGTTTGATATTGGTTTTTGTGTGGTCGTGTAGTCTTTTGTGTTTTGGGTGTTGGCCCAGCTTCGTCGAGCTCAACGACGTTAAACAAAGCACTTACGGGAGGTAACCCGGTCTTCTTTGGTTTTTATCTTTCGATTAGAGTGGGAGTGTGTTCCTGTTGCATAGAGGATGAGAGTTGTTATGGCTTTGGGAGTTGTTTGGAGCCCTTGTTGTTGAAAAAAAGGGTTTAATATCTGAAAGCAGGGCTCCATTCGGTTGAATATGGATGTCATTCGGGCGAATGACAACCTGGGGGACATTGTGCAAAAAAAAAGGCCTGGTCTCTGGAAATACCGAATGGGAAAACATTCGGGCGAATGTCTCCCATTTGGTCGAATGGCATGCTGAATTTGGGCGAATGTGTTCTTTGGGAAAATCTGATAATAGTTACTGGAAATATACCGAATGGGAAGGGATTCGGGAGAATGATTGTATTCGGGCGAATGGGGCATGGCATTCGGGCGAATGGGGCATGGCATTCGGGCGAATGGGGCATGGCATTCGGGCGAATGCGCCCTTTTTCTATAAATACCCCCTCCTTTTCTCCGGTTTTTCATGAAAATTTCCTTTCTCTCTACTTCCACCCCGTTTCCCTCTCCCTCAAACCCTAACCTACATCTCTCACAATCACCCACCACCGCCCCTACAATCCTCACCACCACCAGCCACCGCCAGTCATGGCCCCTAAGAGAAGCCTAAGGCTCAATCCTTTCAAGCGATCCCGCAAACAAGGTGAATGGTCCTCCTCAACTCCCGAAGGGAGAGAGGAAGAGGAAAGAAGAGTGGAGGAAAACTCCGAGGAAGAAGCACAAGAGGCAGAACCACAACGGTTGTCGGGCCAAAAACTGTGGATGAACGAGGTTAACCCGACGGTGGTGTTCGCATCGCTAGAGCAGTTTCAGCGTTTTCATCGCTTAAAGGTACGCACAATCAACCTTACCCGATATTTAGATCTTTCTATTGTGCGAAGTATGGGTATATATGATGATTTCGTGGCACTCCTGCGGGCTTGCGGCTTGCAGAACTGGGTAACTATGTGGCATCCCACTCACAGACTTTTAACTCTCGAATTTCTCAGTTCTCTAAGCCCTTGCGTGCGGGAGGGACAACTTTATCTGCCTTTCCGCTTGCAGAATACCGCGCGTGTGATTGATTATGCTACCTTTTGTGATGTATTTGGTTTTGACCGTGAACCTATTCCAGAACGACTGCCGGACAACACACGTGTTTTCGAATTGTGGCCTAAAATAGCTGGTCGGCTTGTCTTTTCGAATAAGAATATATACACTTCTAATGTGCAGCACCCCGTCTTGAGAATGTTCTTTAAGTTTGCCCGTGAGACGTTGTTCCCCTCCCCTAGCCCACACCTTGTTAGGACCCATGAGGAGCATATTCTAGACCGTTTTCTTACCCCCCCCCCCCCATGTCGCGTCACCCATTAGCATTCCCATGACTTTATGGAAGTACCTTAACCACACCGCCGCCCTTAATTCCAACACCGAGCTGTGTGTCGGAGGGCATGTCTTTCGCATCGCACAATACCTTAGAGTGACGAACCAGGTCGACTTCAGTGAACATTTTTCCTCTAGCACTATCCTCCACGAGCAGTGCCTCGTGCGAGCGGGGTTCATATATACCGACCCTCTGCGATGGCGGTACCTTAAGGACCGCACCATTGCCCTCCCGTCTCACCTCCTACCTCCCCTTGCCCCTAATGCCACTTCTTATCTGCTTGACGGCAATGTGCCGCAATATACGGCTGACCCTCCCCTTCAACCCCCTCCCCGCCCTCGTGGACTCTCCATTCGCGAGCGTTCTAGAGCGGGGACCGTTCCATCGGCGGATCCAGACGATGAGGACTCGGAGGAGGAGTCCGAGGTCATGTCTTCCTTAGGGCGTATCGAGTCTAACTTACAACAGGTTTTCACAACCCAAGCCCATCATACTGCCCGGCTCGACCACCTCAAACACGACTTTCAAAGGGCTGCATACCCATGGTATGACTTCGCTTACCGTTCTGGGATGGTTAGTGAAGGCATGGCCATGCCTTCTTGGTATCCCCGCCATGAAAACTACTACGAAGTATCTTTGAGTAATGGTTTTGATCCGCTTTGGGTTGCTAGACGTCGCTTTAACAATTTCACCCCTCCTCCCCCTCGTTCACCAATGGAGGGTGATTATGGGATGGATTTAGACGTGGACCTAGGGGGGATGACGAGCAAGTTGACCCTGGAGACGGGGGTTTCTTCACCGAAGAGTAGTGTTATTTTTGTAGGTGTCCCCTAGCACCGAGGACGGTTTTTATGCTAGCTTGGGGGGGCATATCCTTCGTCTTCTGCTCATCGCGCTATTCTATCCATGGTCGGTCTTTTTGGTTGGTTGGTTCTGTTATTCTGCTGGTGTTGTGTGTTTGGTTGGTTGGTTTGTTTCTGTGTTTTGCGGGCTCGCTACTCTCATCCTCGCGGTGAGTTTCATTACGATGATCCCGAGTTTTTCCATTCTCATCCTTGCGATGAGTCTCATGTTATTTCTCTTGATAACACAAGTGTTTTGGTGAGTATTGCTCTTCTCACCGGTGGTATGGTATGATTCTCTCCTCCCGCTCACAAAATCCAAAGTTGCATGTGTATATAGCTTAGTCTTTTAGTATTGTTCTTTCGTTCTGTTTTCTTTTTGTATATATATGGTAGTTGCGTTGTTGTGTCGGACAAACAAACAAAACAAAAAGCTTTTGAAAATGAAACCTCTTTTGAAACAAACTTGCAAGCTTCTGTTGTGTACATATTCATTGGTTTTATGCAAACTCGTGCTTTTCTTAGCCCTGTGCCTGTCTTGGGATTGAGGTGTCTGCTTATTTTCCGTCTAGCTTGGGGGGACCTGAGCTTGTTGGGTTTATGGCTTGGATGGCTACCTATTGAGGCACATTTCGACTAGCCGGTTAGGATTGAGCCTTTTTGGGACTCCTTGTGACTCCCATTCATTTTGAGTGCTAGTTAGGGGGTCTAAGTATTGTGTCTGTTCTCCTCCAGCTTAGTCCGCTTTTCTAAGGGCCAGGGATGATAACACGCTTGTTAGATTCAAGCTATATAGCCAAATTGCCTACCATGAACATAGAACTGACTTTAGGATAAGCCAAGTTTTTGCCTTTCCTTTTTACTTTCGTAACCACGTTATTTAACTCCACTTTAGCTAAATGATCCCTCTTCTAACTTAGAGGATAGCTAAGTGATGGAAATAATGGTGTGTGTTGCGCGGTGTTGTGGGCCTTTTGGTTATTATAGCGAGAATTGGTTGAGATCACTCTACTCATTTTCATATTGCTCGTTCTATCACTCCCTTCTTCCTCTTGTGCTTTACATCGTCATTGTGATACATATATATATACATTCATTTGAGCGAGGAAACCCTCCTCTTGACCATTAAGAGATTTGCATATGTTTATCCACTCGAGTGAGGAAATCAATCATAGAAAGGGAGATGAGCTTGATACACAAAGTGAAAAATCATGATAAGATAGAAAAGTTTTCGAAAGAGTTTTATAATAGAGATCATCCGTTCTTAATTGAGGTTTTTGGGTTGATATCACTAATGGGCAAGATTCAGATCGGGCTTTCATGAGATGTTTGTGGTTCTTTTGTGTTGGGTCGCTTGTTATCCTTTACTTTAGCTCCACATTCCCAAATATATTCCACCTTAACCCAAGGCCTACGTTACAACCCTTTCACAAGCCTGTTCGACTTGGTCCAATTAGTGTGTTCTGTGCTGGAGCGTAGATATGATACTATCCCCAAGATTTGCCCCTATTAGGTGTTTGATTCCCGACTCATTTTTAGTCGAATGATTATGAGCGAAACACGAACCATAATCAAACACATGAGCGTTATTTTATATTTCTCGCATCTTTCGAGAAATAATCCGTGGAGCGTAGATTTGTGACCCGGGGCTAGTGGTAGATGTCAGTTACCTCGGTATTATGCTTTTCGAGCCCATCATACTTGCACACCCATGGCTAGGAAAGAGTTTGAGCGTACGCAGCTTGCATTGTTTGGTTTTCACCCTCCGTATTGCTTTTGTTCTGTCTTGTTTTGTATCGATCCTCATGTCGCCGTGGTGTCTAGTTTGCAAAGGTCTAGCTTGGGGGAAGTTGATGTGCTCGTTTTAGAGCACATTTACCGCCATTTTGCAATTTGATATATTTCACGCATGATTTTTCCTTGATCTTGTGTTCAAGTGTTTTGAGATTGATTAGGTGATTTTTGGAGATTTCGAGGGCGTTTGGCATACATCCGAGACTAAGGTGTTGTTCCCGGAGCTTCACCACGACCAAGTGGGACTGTCCCATGACCCCGGCATAGCTTGTGAAATCGAGAAAGGAATCAAAGTCCTCAAAAAAGGAAACAGCAGCACATTCGACCGAATAAAGGCTCCCAATTGGCGAATGGGAGTCAGGCGCTCTACAGCAATTTTACAAAACCTACTGGAAATGCCAAATGTAACATATTCGGGTGAATGAACTGGATTCGGGCGAACGGCCCATGACATTCGGGCGAATGGTCTTCATAGAATAAAGTGGCTCAAAACTCACCGGAAATGCCGAATACACAACATTCGGGCGAATGGCCATGGCATTCGGGTGAATGCGCCTGTTTTTGCGTATCAGTTTTATTTTCTTTTTTTTAGTCTTCGTGCGCCCTTTTGTAATTCAGTGGCACTTTATTTTAGGGGTATATATATATATCCATTTTCTCTAGTTTTCAAAACCCTAGCTTTTATTTCCCTAGTTTGATATTTCTCTTAAATCAATCAAGTCATTGGCTTTTGGATGTAACTCTTTGCTACTTTTGTTGATGATATCTTCTACACCCTTCGAGGTTTTATTTATGGTATGAGTATCTTTCTTTTATTTATTTCCAGAATCATTTAATGTTGTTGGAAGTTGCTCTTAAATACTATTCATGATTCTTTTCTCTTTATGGTGATTGTGTATTTGGATTGTTTGAATATCTAGAATAGAGTTGCTTCTTTTATGTTCTTGTTCCTCTAGTTCTCTTTATCATTGCCTATTATTGGTTTTGTTGCTCATAGAAGTTTTCCATGTCTAGTTTCTTGTTCTTGTTGAATATCATGCTTAGTTTCTTCTTCAGGATGTGTGAGTAGTTCCCTAGGGTTTGATTGGTGAAACCGTAGAGTTTTAACCCCTTATTCTTGAGTTAGGGTTTCGTTGAAACTTATTCAATTATCATAACGATTCACTTTGAATCTTGTCCTGCCACTCCCAAGGAGACATAGGGTGATTATAAGTCGTTCGATTGGCCTTAGAGCCGTCAACTTCCGCTCATTGTTGAATCCGTTGATGATTGAAGGTCACCAACTCACCCTAATGCATGAATGTTTGTGGTACCTTTCTAGGGTGGAACTAATCATTCTCGCTTTTTCTCCTCTTGATTCATACTAGTTGTAGCTTTGCAACCAATCTTGGTTTTAATTAGTTTCATTCACCTTAACACCCTTGAATCACTATATTGAGACCATATGTTTGACTAACCTTGTCCCTGTGGTTCGACCCCTTACCTCTACTATACTTGTGTAGAGTTAGGGCAATATATATTTAGTTTGTGTAACCGGATTTTAACATACGACCGTTAAAACCGCTATCACACATGTATAATTTTCTTTTCGCCTTATTTTTCTTCTATTAAATGCTGCGTCTTTTAAGAACCGCAGCATATGTCTCGCAGCATATGGGCTTTTTTCCACTAGTGTCTCCACTATACATCGAATCCATTAATCCTTGATACATTTCAACATGCAGATTTTTCTTATTATGATGAACAAAGTCGAGACGGGTATTCTCAATCTTGACATACATATCAACCACATATTGCTGAAACAGGCGGCCGGCACGTATTAGATAATTACCAGACCTAATGTGGAGTTTTTACGCATAGTATTCACGGCACGACAATCTTTGCTCACGATACTTGAACTCATCTTTAGCAACTACAGTTCAAATACAACTATATTAAGGCATATATATGTATTAACAAAATGCATCCTACAAACAAAAATGGATCTATAAACTAACTGGACGCTTCATCCAAATATAATTCTTCTTCACTTTGTGCCAATGCTGGAGTCATTGGCACATGGGTGCATTTTCTTGGTTTCTTGCCATCAAGAGACACCTTTAGTAAACCTTGGTGCCAAATCTCCACTCGAAAACAATAGTGGATACTGCAAAGGATCATAACACCGATAATAGTGATATATACGATGAGATGTTTTTACTGGCCCTAGACTACAATGTATTGGCTTCTTGATTCATTTATGGCAAATCATCTATTAAAATTGAAGCTACTTCTTCAGATGTGGCACATTGTAAACACGTTGATCCAATGTAGGATTTTTGTTAAGCGATATGCGTGTACTATCTGCGATATCTATTTCTCACAAAGACCGAAAAAAATGTGCATACGGGTTCTGCTCCATTACCGTCATTAGCAGTCGTACAACATTCGCATTAACCTCTAGGAAAACCCCTGAACGATGCTTCTTTTCCAGTTGACCGTCAAAAAAGTACCATTGCAAAAATTTGGGTTTCTCTCCTTCTGACGACAATAAATCAGGCACATAGTGATAAATCTGACCATGGAGCTTGAACACATAAATACCTTTGTAGGTACGTGCATCTATGGATCCCCCAAGCGAATTAAATGTGAATATGTTATTATACAGTCGGCAATACTTTCTGAAATGAATTGCAAGGTCACCATCGCCGAAGAAAAGATCAATCAATTGTGATGGATACTCATTCGTCACAATTTTAATAGTGTCTTCACCACAGTAGAACATCTTTGGTTCCTAAAAAAAACGCTTTGCACCACACGATGCAGAAAATGCTGGTTTAGCAAGACTTACAGGACCTAAAGGAAAACCCTTAGCTGCAAGTGTAGTTAAATATTTAAAACCATTAAAAGAACGAAAAAAATACCAAAAACAAAATATGTCAACAGGGATAGACATATAGAAGCAGAGCCATCTATATAAAAGCTAATTAACATCTGCTTTACTGAAATCAAGAACATACCTAATAATATTTCTTCCAAGCAATCGCGTGTAGCCGAATTGATCTCATACCGATCCTATGAAAAACGTTTTGTTGTTCGTTTTTTAGAGCGTGACTCGGAACATGCCGCCTCTTTTGAATTAGAATTTTAAGCTTTGCTTTCATCAGCAGCACGAAAAACTGCACAACTATCAATGTAAACATCTTGTACTTGCGCATATCTACAATTACCTACAAACATAAACTATATTACTATTTGTTAACTATCCACTAATATACACAGGTAAAGAAATAGAATCTGCTAGAAACCTTTTTGTTTTCTACTCCCACATTAACCATGTCACCACAATCATCATTACAAAGAATGCTTGAACAAAGGTCAAAGGACTGATCACAAACACCTAACACTGTTGCAGAAGCTATACATAAAAAAGTTAAGTGAACTTGAAGAGTACATGAAGCACACAATTTCTTAGTATACTATAAGACATACCTAAATCTTTTACTTTTTCAGTTAGTAATGCACTCTTAGCAACAACATTATCATTGCTAGTATTTCTAGAAACAACACTGTTAGAATCATTAGTAAATATAACAGGTGGAGTTGAACCGCTCGATACATGTACTATACGTTGACTTTTGTATTGTCGTTCTTCAGAAGAATTGCTTTGTAGGTGTGCTAAGGCACTCAATTAATGTAGACTTCACTGGATTTTGCATTGTTGCATTTCCGGGCATTTATCTTTATACACGGGTGTACAAATACGTGAGTCCACATCAGGAGCACAACATTCAGTTGCAGATTCTGTGAATTAAAATGGTTAAAAGACATGGCATATAAAACAATATGGACATGTGGTGTAAAAGGTTACAATGCTTTGCCAGATCTAAGCATTAATATGGTTAACTATATCCATAATACAAAACTAGCTCAGCTAAACCAGGTTTATACAAACATTAAAAGTAATAGATTTATAAGTCACACAAAACCTTTTCTTTTCCTCGTCCTTAACTGAGAGTCAACAAAAACACTGTCACTAGTATTAATCCCAGGAAGGACATGATCACCAACGTTATGCGATGTAAGAGCCAATGCCGAAATAGTCGAATCATGCACAATCTGCTGCCTTTTATATTGTCGCTCATTTGACTGATCCACAATACGCAGACTTTTATTTTTCCGTTTCAAAGAAACCAGCTCAACCCAAACCTACCAATATTCTGAGTTCTTTGTGTTATTACAGTATAAAACATGAGAAAGGACGACAAAACCAAAAAATACACCCTAAACAACAAAGTAATCAAAGAACCTCAAATTACATAAAGGATAACAGAAATGATATGTTATACAATCATTTTTACGATCCCATGTCTTTTCTATTATTATATTTAAGTTACACATGTCAAGAACGGGCAACAATACCTGGTACAATAAATTTCAGGCAACCTATGTTCCTAACACACACCGTCCGTTTTAAATGCTCTTGGAAATGTTTGTTTTTCGGGAACATATATCTCTATTAACATAGTTTACCCCTTTTGTTTTTTTCCATGAGTAATTTTCCTATAATAAAAAAAGATGATATTTATATTCGACAGGAAAAAAATTAAACTAAAATGACAACGTAAACAAAAACATCAAACCACAATTTTCTGGCAACATATAGTACCCCATCCCATAAATACGTCTAAGAATTATGCCTACTGTTAGCTAACGCTTTCTGAAACAATAATTCTGGCAGCATGCAAATAAACATACATTAACATGGTTCTCTCTACATGTAAGCATACATCTGTGACAACGTACTTAATGTTGTCTTCACAGTTAAAAACATTTTGCTAGGCCTAATTGCTCTCAATATATACTACCCTTTCCCATGGACATGTCTAACCATTATACCTACTTATGGACAACAATTTAATAATGCGTTAATTCTGGCAACATACACATAAGTACGTAGTTACATCATTTATTTTCAACAGAATAAACGTTTCTGGCAACATAAATGTATATTGGGTTCATATGGAAACCATTTCTGGAAACCGTTTTGCAACGCATCATCGCAAAGACGTTATTTCTGGCAACATATACCACCTATTTTTTTGCATACGGCTTTAATCTACCATCAATTTTCCTAGGTATTTATCTTACTCCCCCTTTTTCTATAAAAATCTTTAGTTCTATATGGATTCTTGCAACACATATGACCCCATCCCATGAACATGTCTAAGAATTATAGCAATGTCTTGTTAACGATTTATGAGAACCTATGTTTCTCACAGCATACACATAGTTATGAATCTACATTATTTTGTTTTCCATAGGGAACACATTTCCGGCACCATACACATACTTTTTTGCATTTACATGTAAAAACACTTAATAGGATTCATTTTGCAACCTATTTATTATGCTTTATAGTTAAAAAGTAAGATAGCTACGAAGTAAATATGTATTTCCAAAACGCATGCAGTTCTGGCAATGTATGTGATTCCCTTTTCGAAGCAAGTTAAAATGGTATTTTCCTCTAATGTATTTCTAATGTTTTAAACTACTTGGGGGTTTCCGTACATTGTCTGGCAAGACTGGTCTGAGAACAAAAGAAACAACATAAGCCCAAATGTCTACGAAGTTAATACAATGAAGCACATAATTTCTAGAAAGAATTCCATTTAAGCATATTCTTTCCTTATCTGTAAGGAGAGAAATATAGTAGTTATTCTGGCACCGCACACATGATCATGCATTCACATGGGAAAACATTTTATAGGATTCATCTTGCATTCACATGTGTATGCTGTCAGAATCATGAGTGTTTTCCCGTTTATTTACACCTTTTCTCATATAAACAACTCTATGGCAACATATACTACCCCTTCCAAATAACATGTGTAAGAACTTTACCTATAAACCAACGCTTTAAGGAAAGTGTGAATCTTGCAGCATATACATTATTATGTAAATTCATAATAATGCATTCACAAGAACATGATTTACGTAAACATTAATTTTTGGATATAAGAACGCTTCCTTGCCCTGGACGTAAAATAACACGGGCTTTTATTATAATGTATTTCTAATATCATTTAAGTATCTGAGTTTTTTTTAGTACTGTCTAGGACTATTATCTGGAAACAGAAGGAACAACCTAGAACAAGGTAGGTGAAAGCTAGTACCGTAGTACGAGGAAGGAGATAGTTTCTAGGAAGAATCACATTAGAAATACACTTTCATGTACTGTAGACAAAAAAGTAACTACACCCTTATCATTGTCAATCTTATTTACAAAAAAATTCTTTCGTGGAATATCAATGAAAATGAGCAAAGACCCATATGACAGCCACACGGAAAAGAATAAAGATGATAATATTTAGCAGTCGAGCTTCCTTTTACGGAAAAGAGAAGGAAAGTCAGGAGGAAGCTGAATTAACTTTGTTGTAGGCGGATGTACAGGATTATTCCGAGGAACTCTACTTTTTTTAGAGGAGGAGGTATAGAAGGACAGACAAGCTGATATGCAAGTTCAATTGGTGTTGTACGCTCGCCTTTATATGCATGTATACAAATTTCCCTCTCATCCTCTAGACCTTTCCTTCCTGCAACATGATCACTTGCCAAAGCCAACGTCATATTGATATCCAACATATCACATTGCTCACACTTGGCCCTAGCCATATGTGGAATACAAAAGCGAAAAGTTGTTACAAGAATCTGTAAACAATCACTTGCCGCCGACTCTTCTGATTCAAGCAAATCCACACTAGCCTTACCACCTCTACAATAAGGACTGAATCCCTTGCTTGCCAAAATAACAACGCAAGCTACGTTAGAGGTGGCATTCAATGTACTATATAGAGGCTCTACAAACCCCAAAAGCAGCATTACTTCTCTAAGTAATTTCTTGTAACAACTTTGTTTTTGTATCAAAAAATCCATGACCTATCACTCAATGAACCAACTATTCAATTAAAACCTTGAACTTTCCTAAAGATCAACAAAACATACAACATAAAAAGCCTTAAAACTAAAAAGCATTAAACGGCATTAAAACAACACTCCAGTCACTGGAAATTCCATACACACATCTAAAGAAACAATCTAACGTAATATTAGATGGTAAAAAGAAATGACCTGTTCCCTAAAGAGGAGAAAGGTCATGAAAACCAGAACCTAAAACCTGCAAATAAATTCAAAACAAAACAAAGCATTATAACCAATGAACATGGAAAGCATCCAAGCATGATCTAAGCAGTGTAATGGAATAGCTATACAAATAAAAGATCAACAAAACATACAACATAAAAAAGCCTAAAAATTTAAAAGCACTAAACGTCATTAAAACAAATTACATGTTCCCAAAAGAGGAGGAAGATCAGGAAAACCACACCCTAAAACCTACTAGCAAATCTCCAAACAAAACAAACCATTATAACCAATGAACATGGAAATCATTCAAGCATGATCCAAGCAATGTAATGGAATATCTAAGCAAATAAAACCAAAGCAAACGATAAAACAGAGATGAAGGAGAAAAATAAACCGCTCCAAAGACAGGTGAACGATCACAAACCAAAAGAACTGCAAAGGTTACAAAGAAAATACTAAGAATATTGAGCACAATCAATGATGGGAAACAATATTGAAACTGCTGTGAAACCCCCCAAAATTCAGATAAAATGCAATCCTGCAAATGGCAAGCAACATGCGTATATTAGCTTAAATATGATCTCCAAATCAATGACTCAGCAACTACATTATGAAGAGTCGCCCACAAAACATGGAGCACAAACAAAGGACACATAGCATTAATGAGTGAGCACAATGAATGCTCCCAGACACAGCAGGCGAAGGTGCCAACGAAGCAATATCACTATTCATCAACAACACTTATGAACAGTAATGAATAGTGAGGGAGTGAACAGTGATGAATAGTGTTTTAAGCTAAGACAGTTTTATATATACATAGATATATACTTCCTCTGTTCCATATTAATTGCACTATTTGCTTTTTCACACTCCCCAATGTACGAATTCAATCTTTAAAACCTGTAATCATACATATCGAAAAATTATAAAAAACTCAAAATTAATAAACTTTGAATCAAGACGATTCAAATAAGATCTCATATAACTATGTTTTAACTTTTAGATTACCTACAATATAAAAGTCAATTTGCTTGATGAATAGTACCGCAGTCAACAATGTTGCAAATAAAAAAAAGAACGGAAGAAAGTATATAAGTGGCAAACAATAGCGTGAACAAGAAGAAAAGCCACAGTATTGATCATAAATTGATGTGATGAATGTAGATATGGTTTTATAAGCACTTATTACAATAACAAAGATTGAATTCAGGTGCTGGTCTAAATGAACAATTTCTATCAGGGGAAAGTACTTGTACCACAAGTGTATTAATTCCACTCTCTCAGTGAAATTCTTATTTTTAATTCACTCTAATTTAGTGACTTTTAATTTTGTTATTATACTCCGTGTTAATTAATTACAGTTTACTTTCTATTTGTATTTTTGTAACACCCGAATTTCCTTCTGTCCTTTACGATTTTGGTTTCGTCCTGAATTTCCGACCCAGAAAGAAATTCGGGTGTTACAATTTTATTCTAAATTTTTAGTTAAAATATAATTAAGTGAGATCTTGCACAATTTATCTCAGCAATGATTATTAATATCAACTTTTATAATTTTTAGTTATGCATAATTAGATATATACACTAGTTTAAATAATTATTTTGACAAATGGTCAAATTAAAGCATTATTATTCATGATAAGTTAGATGTTACTAGTAAGTAAAATAGAAGCGAGAATTCATTCGTCCTTTAGACAATGAAAATCGAATCTATAATACCTTGGTAAAGAGTAAACACTTAACAAAAATTAAATGTGCGAATATAGTATTAAACAAAAAGAAAAAGATAATTGTATTGTTTATATGATATTAAAAGAAATCTTAAATGTACAGAATTAATTAAAACAAAGTTATAATTCATTTTCATTGAGGTAAAAATGAGTGAGATACAGAAATACTTCCTCCGTCCTATTGAAATTGTATCATTTATGTAGTGTTTGTAAATAAGTATTTCATTTCAAATTATGGATTTCAATTATGAAATTATAAATGAAGAATTGAGAATGACAAGGTTTGTGTAGTCAACTTTAAAAACAATGGTGGAATTTGATCCAAATCCAAATTTTAAAATTATTGATTTGCCAAACAATAAATTTTAGCCAATTTCATATTTCCAAATGAAATCTTGGTTCCCAAATATGGCCTTAGCTTAATTATGTAAGAGCTTTTGGAGTCAAATGATCTTATTTCAATGGGACAAATAAAGTAGTAAATATAGCAATTTTAAAATGGGTTAATTGATGAACAAATAAAAAAAATGAACAAAAGTGATCTTATTTATAAAAAATAACAAAAATGTATTGATGAGATGAACCAAGCAACTAAAATGTATATACAGCTAGTCTCTTGAGAGACTTATCTCAAGCCCAACCTATTTAAATTAATATCTACTTATTCTTAATGCCTACTTACACTATTCTAATGCAAACTTACCGTATTCTTAATACCTACTTTTAATATCTTAAATGTCTACTTAAATCTTTCTTAAACCTAATACTATAATATTTTAAAAAATATATAATGCACCGGTCCAACTAAAATGGTCTCTTTAAAAGACCGCCTCTCACAAGAATTCGTGATGTATAAACAAAGAACTAAAAAATATGTGGACACTAATTAAAAGAAAAAAAAAAAGAAATGTCCGAAATAATCATTGTGGGACGAAGGATTCATTGGATACTCGTTATAAAATTTAAATTTTTTTAAAAAAACCAATCAAATAGTTTTATATAGTAGATATAGCCATCATAAATAGAGTCAGACGTTGCTAATGCATTATGAGCAACACTGCAGCAGCCAGCAGCCAGCAGCCAGCAGCCAGCAGCTAACAGCTAGCGATGAGGTGAGGAAGAAGACAAGGCCAGCATGAAGCATTCATTTATTTCAATATTAAACATTCTCAACTTCCTCTTTATCAATTGCCTATTCCCCTTTCTATAATTGCAGTTTCTGGAGGCAGTCTTTAGAAAGCGACTACCAAAGTTCATTTCGAAATTATATTTAGAGTTGTAATAATATATAGGGAAAAGTGTCAAAAAGTACCTAATAAAATTTTTTTTTTTCAAAAAAGTACCTAATAAAAAAATATTTTCAAAAAAATACCTAACAAAAATTTTTGTTTTCAAAAGAGTACCAATAAACAAGTTCACACATCACCCAATACAAACACAACATAAGAACATCATCCAACACAAACCTAGAGTACCAAGTAACTGTTGTGTTAAGTTGACCGTTTATTAAAAAAAAATTTATTAGGTACTTTTTGACACTTTTTCATTATTATTATTATTATTATTATTATTATTATTATTATTATTATTATTGTATTTGTATTGGATGATGTGTGAACTTTTTATGGATAATGTTTTTAGAGTTATATATTATATTGTGTTTGTATTGGATAATTATGTTGTGTTCTTGGTACTTTTTTGAAAAGAAAATTTTTATTAGGTACTTTTTTGAAAAGAAATTTTTTATTAGGTACTTTTTAAAGATGGACAAAAAAGATAACGGAAAACTTAACCCCAGCCGTTAGTTGGTACTCTTTTGAAAAGAAAAATTTTTGTTAGGTATTTTTTTGAAAATATTTTTTTATTAGGTACTTTTTTGAAAAAAAAAATTTTATTAGGTACTTTTTAACACTTTTCCCTAATATATATTTAGAATTGGACTGGGCTTTTGAGAACCGTCTTTACAAAACACAGTCTCAAGTAAGAATTTGTGTTCTATAATTAACCACTTCCTTTACATTTTACGTCCTATTTCAGTCCAACATTTTTTCTTCTTGTTGTCGTTGATCATTTGTATCTCTTGTTTCTCAATAACGATTATACTAATGTAGCTTTGTTTGAATGTAGTACTTTCTCTAATTCCGAGTTATTGTTTTATAAATGTTTTAAACACTAATTAAATTTTAATATAAATTTGTATTTCATAGTTAAGCAACAGTTCAAATATATTCAAGTAGAACTTTTTAAATTTGTCTCGATGCACAAGTTTTTAATATCAACTTTTAAAATTTTTTAAATATAAACTATTACACATTTTGATTAAATAATATTAATAGATTGGCAAATGTTTAAAAAGCAAATGGGACATTAACTCTAAATTGGATATGAAATACGGTTTATAAAAATTATTTAAGACATGTTTATGCATCAGTCAATAAGATTAAAAATTTGAAAACTCAAGAAAATTGCTTAGTAGATTAACGTCTTCCTTTAATATTGCAGAATTTAAACGTAATTCTCATTCAATATTGTAGGGACAAATACTTTCCTACTCTACCTGTTAGTGTCTCATCCTCATCAATTCATCACTCATATAGTCCCCCATTCAAGGATCCTCCATAATCAAGTTTCACTCCATGAAATTCTAAATTCTGTTGCTTTAAGTTACGTTTCATGTTTCGTTTCTTATTTTATTTAAAGTTTTATGAGCCCGTCTAATCATGTGTTTAGTATTTTATGTGATTCTAGAAAAAGAAACAAAAATATGGCATGTATTTTATTTGAGTCAAGTCAAGAAGAAGAAGTCATGGATGAAAGTCAAAGTCAAACCCAAAAGTTAATCAAAGACGGAAGTCAAGTCAAATTCAAGAGCTACAATTGGGAAGTGGCGCCATTCCAGCCATGTGAAGAAAGACCAAGTCTTGAAGTCTCACTACAACAAATTTAACTTTTTGCGACATTAGATTTAGTGGCATTAAAAAAATGTCACTGATTTATATTTTTAGTGTAATAATTATTGGTTTTTATTTTGATTTCCATTATAAAGTGATTTAGCGACATTTTATTTGGTCTTTAGTGGCATATGTAATTGTCACTATAGTCTATAGTGACATTTGGGAGAAATGTCACTAAAACCTATGTCGTAAAAAGCTTTAGTGTGACTTTTATTTATGCTGCAAAAGGGTCTAATAAATACCACTAAATCATCTATATACACTATAGAAAATTTGAAATAACGACATTTAAATTAAATGTCACTAAATAAATCTCACTAAAAGCAAGTTATGTTGTAGTTTCTCTTAGTCTATTTTAGCTATTTAGTTTTTCTTTTAGAAAATCAGAAAAATAAGTAGTTTATTTTCGATTATAAGGAAGTTATTTTCGGTTACATTTAGTATTTTTTTCTGAATTTTTAAGTAAGTTAACAGTAGGCTTTGTAGTCGGTTTTGTAATAAACAAGTGGGGGGAAGTTACGTGAATAGTTACTCACAAAAGTGGCGGTTACCAAGCATGGACAACCGGTCACTTAAGTGTGTAACTCCCACACGGTTTCCAACCGTTTGTTAGGGTTGTGGGAGTCGGTTTCCGAGTTAGTTTTCACTTTGGGTCTTTATAAATAGCGTAGCTTCTTACGTATTTTCAGATTTGATGAATTAAGAAAACCCAAAGCATTTATGTTTCAAACTCTCATTGTTTTATGATTCTTGGATTGGATTCATATTGCAAAAGTTCTTGCGTGTTGGTGTAATTGGCGCATAAATCTTGGTTCTTAAGAGCGTTGATTCTTGCTACGTGGATTCACAGTGAGTCTCGATTGAGCCATTTATATCCCTTTACTTTGCTTTTCGAAAATCATCAAAAAAACACATAAAAAAATCAGAAACTTTCCTCTTGTTCAATCGACATCACCATCATCTTCATCCCTTCCCTTGTTCGTTCATCATCGTTCCTTCATCACGTATTTAGATTGTAAGAACCCCTATGGACTAGGTGATCATACAACAGATTGGACTCAGAGCCAGCTTTTCCCTTGAATTCTAAGTCGAAAATTTTGAAGAATTCAATCACCATGAGTGACGTCACTTTTGGTCATTAATTAATTGAAGAGATGCGCAAAGAAATCGAACGCTTAGCAAAAATCAGTGAGGAAATAAAAATATGCCCAGATCGAAGCCCTTCGCAAATCTAATCAATACTATATGGGTTACTACGATCAAACCCGCAACAAGGACCTATCCACCGCCTCTGATGAAAAAGATGAGATTTCATCCCGAGATCTCAAAGTGCCGAACCATCTTCTCCACGCCACAACCAACGTCCCGCTCTTTATTTCAAGGTCGACATCCCCATCTTTGAAGGAAGGCTCGACATAGATGACTTTGTTGAATAGTTGAGAATCGTGGAAAGAGTGTTTGATTATCAACAAACACCCAAGCATAAGAAATTCAAGATTATGGGATTGAAATTTAGAAAGTAAGCATAATTTTGGTGGGCCAGAGCATTTTCTAAGTGAGTAAGACAAGGCAAAGACAAGGTTCGTACTTGGCAAAAGATGAAGAAGCTTTTGAAAGAAAAGTTCTTACCCTCATACAATATGTAAGACAACTTTTCTAAATTCCACCATTTGGAACAAGGAAACAATAGCGTGGAGGAATACGCTAGGGAGTTTGAGTCCTACCCCATGAAGTGCGGAGTTAAAGAAGACGAGCACCAAACACTTGTTTGATTCCTAGGAGGTCTTGACAGTCTCATTGCTAGAATAGTTGATTTGCACCCCTATACTAAAATTTAAGAAGAACTCATCAACCTCACTCAAAAAGTGGAACAACAACAAAAAGTCAAGCCCAAACCAGAATCTCAAAGATCGTTCACTCGGTTAGTTAACTACCCAAGAATAATCGCCCCTAATATCAAACCAAACCCACCAAAAACCGCCCCATCCAACCACCCTATCCTGCAAAGAAACCCCCTAGCACCGAATTATCCACCCCCAAATCAAAGACCCTTAAGAAAATTATTTCTATGTCAAGGAGTTGGTCATATTGCTTTCGAGTGTCCCAAAAAAAGGGTGATAACTATGGTCGAATACGAGGGCATCAAAGCCCCGGAAAACGAGGTTGAAGAGATCGAGCAAGGAGAAAGCAAGGAGGCTGAATGGATTGGCCTGAACAAAGGCGAGTGTTTGATGATTCGTAAGGTTTTGTCAATTAGTTCGACAACCCCACCTAGCGATCAAAGAGAGGCAATTTTCCACACAAGGTGCACCATTGGTGACAAAGTTTGTTCTCTAATCATTAACGGAGGAAGTTGTGCAAATGTAGCTTCGCAAGTTCTAATAGATAAGTTGCAACTCTCAACCTCTCCTCATCCTTATCCTTGTGTTGTTCAATGGCTAAATCAAAGCAAGGGATTACAAATCTCGGAACGCGTATTCCTATCCTTTAGCATTGGAAAAACATATAAAGAGGATCTTTGGTGTGATGTCAAACCCATGGACGCTTGCCATGTTATGTTGGGCAGGCCACGGTTGTTCAATTGGCGAGTCATTTATGATGGATATGCTAATACCTACTCGTTCAACAAAGATGGGTACAAGATCACTCTCGTTCCCAATCCAAAATCGAAGCCAAGGCAACCCCACTCATCTCTCACAATCATCAATTCCCCTGCACCTTATGTTCCAAAGAAGTTAAGGGAAGAACATTCCATAATCCCGAAGAAGGCAAGATTTGGTTCTACACTTACCTTATCAAGTTTGAGGACAGACTTCGCCAAAACATGAGAGAATGTTAGCGCCTCATCTTCATCAATCCATCGATCATATAGTCCCTCATTCAAGGATTATCCATAATCAAGTTTCACTCCATGAAATTCTGAATTCTATTGCTTTAAGTTTCGTTTCATGTTTCGTTTCTTGTTTTATTTCAAGCTTTATGAGTCGGTCCAATTATGTATTTAGTATTTTATGTTATTCTAGAAAAACAAACAAAAATATGTCATGTATTTTATTTGAGTCAAGTCAACACGAAGGAGTCCAGGATAAAAGTCAAAGTCAAACCCAAAAGTTAATCAAAGGCGAAAGTCAAGTCAAACGCAAGAACTGCAATCGGGAAATGGCACCATTCCAGCCGTGTGAAGAAAGACCAAGCCTTGAAATCTCATAGTCTATTTTAGCTAGTTAGTTTTTTTTTATTTAGAAAATCAGAAAAATAGGTAGTTTATTTTCAGTTATTAGGAAGTTATTTTCGGTTACTTTTAGTAGTTTATTTTAGAATTTTTAAGTAAGTTAAGAGATAGTTTTGTGGTCGGTTTTGTAATATGTAAGTGGGCGGAAGTTACGTGAGTAGTTACTCACAAAAGTGGCAGTTTACAAGCATGGACAACCGGCCAATTAAGTGTGTAACTCCCACACGGTTTCCAACCATTTGCTATGGTTGTGGGAATCGGTTTTTGAGTTAGTTTTCGCTTTGTGTCTTTATAAATAGCGTAGCTTCTTATGTATTTTCAGATTTAATGAATTAACAAAACCCGAAGCATTTATATTTCAAACTCACATTGTTTTATGATTCTTGGATTGGATTCATATTGTAAAAGTTCTTGCGTCTTGGTGTAATTTGCGCATACACCTTGGTTCTTAAGAGCGTCGATTCTTGCTATGTGGATTCATAGTGAGTCTCGATTGAGCTATTATTATCCCTTTACTTTGCTGTTCGAAAATCATAAAAAAAATAGACAAAAAAAAAATTCTAAAACTTTCCTCTTGTTCATTCGACATCACCATCATCTTCATCCCTTCCCTTGTTCGTTCATCATCGTTCCTTCATCACGTATTTAGATTGTAAGAACCCCTAAGGACTAGGCGATCTTACAACTACTGTCTACGACGAATGGATTTTTATTTTTATTATTTTTCTATAGAAAACATCTGTCTAGGACAGTCGTTTGGTAATATTGCCAAAACGCTATCTTAAATAACGGTTTTTTTTGGGTCGATCACTAAAAAAATTGAAACAAAACTAAATCGCCATCTTTGAAGAAGGTTTGTTTTTGGGTAAAAAAGAAGGAAGATATTAATATCACTCTATAAAACCGTCATATGGAATCTTAAGTTTCAATATTTTTTTAGTTATGTATAGTTGGAGAAATCAAGGATGGAAGTAGTTCATTGACAAATGTCAAAGTAAAAAAATAGCTAAAATTTTAAGACATTAAAGAATATTATTTTTTAAAATGCTAACTTAATTTGTCCAATTGTTGAAATTTGACCCGTTCAATAATCTGAATTAAAATTAATAGTTAGCTAACCCAAAAATATATCTTTTGAGATTTAGTTAACCGAAATAAATGAATTATGCACGAAACCAGACTCATTTCGTTAAAATAGATTTAACCGAACTTGATCTTTATTTGAACTGTGGTAAACCCAAATCGATTTTTAATAGAACTATCGTAAAGGTGATCCAATTTTTAATTCAAAACAAGTCGATACTTCATGAATTTTCTTTTTTTTTTCCCTTTTAGTTTATCAAATTATTATCCAATAATTACTACTAATTTATAACTAATTTTATTTATCAAATGATAAAGTATTAAAAATTAAAATTTAAAAATTAATTACCATAAAACTCATTAGTTTAGAATGATGGCCACGTTAAAACAAATTTTTAGTATTGCAACATTATAAAGATTATAATGAAACGACGGGACCGGAGCGTTAGTGAGCGGTTGACGACCGAACCATGGCAAGTGAACCCGGAAAAAGTTGCGGCAAGTGGAACCTCTGGAAAAAGCCAGAAAAAGCCGGACCAAGAACGCGGACCGGTTCACCCATGCCGTTCGATGGAGCGTTGAAGCGAACCCGGACCGGACCGGTTCACCCGGCCCAACGGTTCCATGGAACCGGAACCGGAACCGTACGGTTCCAACGGTCCAACGGTTCTTTGGAACCGGGTCAAAGTAGCCGTTTTTTGGTCAAAGTAGCCGTTACAATTTATTCTATAAATACCCATCACTTTCAAACATTCCAATTCACAACTCATCTAATTATTCTCTTAATTACATAATTAGTTTTCTAATTATTTCTTAATTAGTTCTTAATTAGTCTTCTAATTAGTTCTTATTTCTTAATTATTTCTTAATTAGTTCTTAATTATTTCTTAATTAGTCTTCTAATAAGTTCTTAATTATTTCTTAATTACATAAATATTATCATGTCTTCATTCTTGAAAAAAGCCACTAAAACAGTCACTAAAGTGGCAAAATCTTTGGGGGGTTCTTCTTCTAGCTCCAAAAGAAAGGCAACTTCAACTCCATCGATATCAACAACACCTTCGGTTAGTAATTCGAGACAGACTTATCGAGAAGTCGAGCCATACGTAGAGAATTACATGAGTATCGGAACATGTTGAAAGAGAAATAGAAATTGAAGATGAAGAAGAAACACAAGAAGAAGAAGCACAACAAGAAGAAGAAGAAGAAAGAAGAACCAACAACCCTATCGAGATACTTAGATCTACGACAATCATCAACAAGATTAGTTGAAGAAGCACACAACAACAAAGACAAGCTCAGTGGTAAGCGAGTCAATTTCAAAGTATTGGTTAGTTTTCTAATTTTTATTCTTCAATTTAATTGAATTTTAAATTATTCATTTATTTTATTAATGTTTATTATATTTATATTTAGATTAAAATGTACCAGTAAGACAACCTTTTCCTGATGCCACCTCCAGTGGTAGAGCTATTTCACATGTTTGGTGTATTTTACAAAAGTACCACAGAACTGACGGATGTTTTCTTATGCACTTGTCAAGTTTGTGAAAGTCAAGGAGTAAAGCCCTTAGTTTCTTACAATTTTACCAAAGGTAAATACTTTTTAAGTTTTTATACATGATATTTATATTTTGTACATCAAAAATGTTAAAATTTATTAAATATTCATTTATTGTGTTTGTGAACCGTGTTAGGTGGTGATGCGGGATCCTTCAACAAACATTTGGCGAAAAACATGGAATCACAAAGAGCATGCGAGCGCGTGGACAAAATGGAGCGGACAACAACAATAGACAGCGGACTTCCCGTGGACGTTGAGTGCGCCTTTTAGATATAATCGTAATGAAATGATCGATGAGTTTTCAAAATATTTTATTTGTGATGAATTACCCTTTAACCACTGTTATAGTCATATATACTAATATTTCAATATGATATGTTTACATCCTCAATTTAGATCTATCCCTAGGAATACCCTTAAAAGACGAACCATTAAACTATATGAATCAAAAAGATATGAGTTAGTACAAATGTTTAAATCTTTTAATGGTAGAGTTAACTTAACAAGCGATATTTGGTCGACTCCCCACATTTAGAGCCTTATATGTGTGTAACTGACACATTGGATAGACGTAATTGGTGTATTCAAAAGAATAATGCGTTGAGTTAATGCGAAAGACACACGGTGAAAACATTAAATATAGATTAGTGGAAATTTGTAAAGAATGGAACTTATTTTATAAAATATTTTGTTGTTCTCTAATGATAATGCTTCATAAATATAAAATGCATTTAACTTCTATATAATGAACCATCTTTTACTATTATTTTAGGATGTATTTTATTACATATACGTTGTTGTGCTCACATTGTAAATTTATCTTGTCAAGCATGTATTAAAAGTTTAATTTATTTATTAGGTCCCATTAGAGATATAGTCAAATGGCTTAGGATTAGGACAAGTTAAAAGAAGAAATAAACAATTATGTGCCCAATATGAACTAAGAAAAGTATATTGGGCTTTGACACTCCTACGTTGGGGTTGACCCATGACTTATTAAAGAAGCGATTGCTTATCGTCCGTCATAACACAAGCTGTATAATGAGTTTCTGGATAGCAGGTATAAGTATTAGTGATGATACTTGGGACTTAGCTATAGATACAAAATTACTAGAAGCGTATGTCCCATACTAAGATATTTTCATATGTATCATGAACCAAGCGTTCACTTAGTAATAAGTGAATGTGTTCTTATTTTATCATGCATTCATATTCTCATTGAAGATACTAACGTTTTTTTGAAGCCGATTCTTGAAGATATGATGGATAAGTGGAAGACATATTTTAATGATTTCCCTTATATTTATGGCATAGCGACAATTTTAGATCCGTGTTTTAAAACGGAAGCCCTAACTAAAATAATAGGATTTTATTATCAAGCACAAAATCGCCCGCCTACTGATGTACATAATTATGTAGGCAATTGTAAAAAACTTTTAGTGGACCTTTATGACCATTATTCTAGTATATATAACCCGAGTCGCGATACGTCTAGGCGTGCTAGCGTCTTGGCACGTCCCGATTATTATAATCCAGTAATCGCTAACATAATAAGTCGTGATGATACTTTTCTAGGACTAGGATCATCTTCTTCCTCCTCCTCCTCCGCTTCATATTTAGAATTAGATAACTACCTTAAACATCACTTTGAAATAAACCAAAGTAGTTATAATATTTTAGAATGGTGGAGAGAAAAATCGGTAAAATACCCTATATTATCGCGAATTGCAAAGGATATCCTTGCAATTCCTGCTTCTACTGTTGCGTCGGAGTCGGCTTTCAGTGCAGGTAAACGCGTTTTGGACGAAAAGAGATCTCGTCTTGCACCACATAGTATTCAAATATGTGTTTGCAAAAAAGATTGGGATCAGGCGGAGGTCCGAATGCAAGGAGAAAAGAACGACGATGATCAAGAGGAAGATGATCCATGGATGATGATGGATACGTCTGCATCATCGTCGGGAGCAGATTCGGCGGAAGCATCCAACCAACCAAATGATGACGATGAAGAATAGGATCACAAATACGGAATATCGGACCACGACATTAAATATAAAAGGTACGAAAAAGAACTACGTGGGCTTTGATTCCTTCGGGATACGTAGGCAGCTTAGTATTTCTTCGGGATACTAGGTTCAAGTCCATTCTCTCCCCCTTTTTTTATTATTCATCTTTATCGTTGATTCGTTTCTTATTAATTTATTTTTTTGTTTTTTTTAGTAAATATTTTTAACGATTACAAGAATTGAATTTCGATAATAATCAAGTAATCGACGAAGTCGAAGCCTCGAAGGTACGTCCGCATTATTATCGTATTTTTTTTATTAAAATTAAAGGAAAAATAAGAACGGAACCGTTGGTCCGACCCACCCGACCCGGAAATTGGAACCGCCGGAACCGTCTCATGAACCGCCAAGGAACCGGTTGGAACCGGCCGGAACCGGAACCGTCCGGGTCAGGTTCCAAATGGAACCGGAACCGGTTGGAACCGGAACGGAACCGGCCCAACCCGGACCGTGGCCATCACTAGTTACAAGTTGAAGTGCATCAATACAAAAACGTGCACATAATTCATAAATAGTTTATAATGATACAATTTTATCCATCTCACATTAATGATGAAAGTAAAGACAACTCAAAGCATTATTTTGAAATTGATGGTCTTACATCAATGTTGAATCTACAAATTCCACATTGTGTTTGGAAGAGAGTGCAAAGCAAAACATAGTTAATAAAGCGAGTGTCCCATAATAGTACCCAATAGTAGTAATAACATGAGAACAAAATTTCTACATTGTACTAGTATTAAGATTATTAGTACGTGGTTGTGACTTATAATCAATATTTAAAGAATAATAGAAATTATAATTTCTTAATTCCGCACTAGCTACCTAAACAAATATATATAAAAATATTACGATAATCAAATAATAGATCATTGAAACATAAGAAACTCTTAATTTAGTATCTACGTTGTTCACAACCTTTTTAAATATTAATTTTGCAAATGATGTTTCTTACCTTTTTATGAACCCCACTTTTTCATTGTCATTTGATTTAATTTTATAAAATTCTCATTTCTCTTGCATAAAATCCTTACTTCACTACTGATGTTAGAAGGGAAACATTTAAATTACTTGGTTCGTTAGAGTCGTGAATGTTAGGCAAAGTTAAATTTGGCTCCATGGCCATGGAAAATGGCCTTTTCTTATACTACGTCTTAGAAAATGTACTTTAATTTATAAATTTACAATAAATTAAAATACAAGTTTGTGATAGAAAAATCAAATTACATATGACGATCAAGAGCCTTGCTTATGTACACCACCGAGATCTCCGATACACCAATCTTCAAACACGAATCAAGCAACAAGAAGATTTTGTTGGAACTTGATATAAATTCTAGGCGAGATGCTCTTTCCTGAAACGTTATCTCCTCCCTACCACGGTGCTTGGGATCAATCCGGAAATACGTTCTAAGATACAAAGAATCACACTAATCTCCTAGCACATGGAAATTGGAATGACATAAGAAAAACTTAAATGGAAGGAAATATGGAAATTCACCATCAAGGATTGAAAGTTCTTGATTTAGAAATACTCAAGACGAATAGAAAATCAGGAAAGTATGGATGTCTAAATAACACACAAGCATTCTATATTTATAGAATAGCTCATACTACTTCATGAAGCAAAGTGTTGCTCCATGAAACACAAGGTTGTTCCGTGAAACCTGAGACCGATTCATGAACCAAAGTCGTTTTTCACTCAACCCATATATCCCAGGAAACATGATTATAATAACCATATAAACCGTTGGTGGTTTTATATTAACCAACAAAAAGAAACACAACAAGAAACACGACGAACCCGCACGAAGAACAGGCTTGCGCGGGCCGCCTAGTTCTCCGCGGGGTGCGCAAATGCCTCTGACAGGCTCCGCGGGCCGCGTAAAACCCCGCGGGGTGCGCACTCTGTTATGTCCCATTTTTCCTTTCCTTTAAATACACACTTTGGGATATACTTAATTTATTTAATTAAATTATTTATTTAATATAATTAATTATACCATTCCGATTACAATTATATACTCTGAATTCCAACACTACCTCCCATGGAAAATGGGACATTTGGATTTTTTTACCAAAACCAAAGAGGGAAACCACTAAGATGCAAAATTTCTAAAAAGTAATTGAGAATGATTAAATGTAATTGTTCTCTTTCTTTTCCCTTAATTTTGATTTTGTTTCCCCTCAAATAATTGTGGACACTTTCCCATTATGGGGAATTTTTTTTTAACAAATTGAATTGAAATCAACATACTAAATTTATGATGTCTAATTACACAGCTTTACAATTACAAATATCTTCCATTACATTCATTAAAAAAAAAACTTCTTACCTTAAAAAAAAATCTTGAGACTTACAAAAATAATATAAAAATATATGAAAAGCTTAAATTTTTTTTAAAAAAAAGCAATTCAAAAAAATAAATTTAAGTTGATCTTCAATGTACTTCATCAACACCTTCACCGCTTCCGAGAATGAACATTTATTGCAGGTTATATGCCAACATATTTTTTGTCTATCATTACCTCCCATCTTTCCTTTTGCTTGCCATTGTTAAGCTCAAAACCAAAAAGTAAAACCTTGGACCCACAAACAGAATCCAAAGTATGAACCTAGAAAGTAAGAACCAAGCACAAACCAAGAATATTAAACCAAGTAACAAACAACTTACCCAGAAAACCCATGAAGTAAGAACCAAGCCACAAACCAGTTGGAAAAAACCACAAATTTACAAGATCCAACTAGGATATATGGAACCAAGATAGAGCGTAGAGTTCGAGCGTTAGGGAAAAGATGGATAGAGATAAAGATGCGTGGAAATAAGGAGATGGGAAATAGATCAAGAGTTAGGGAAAAGGTGGATGGAGATGAAGATAGGTGGACATAAGGAGATGGGGAAGAGATTAATAGATAGGAAAGCTAAGGTTTTCCATTAGGGTTCTTTAGAAGAACCTATAACTATGGGGAGGGAAGTTGTACAGAGAATTGGAAATTTAATTTTAGGGTTTAAGATGGGGTAGGGTATGATTTATTATTTGGGGAAGAAGTAGGTAGGGTATAGTTAGATTAGTTAGGGAGGGTCGGGTCGGGTCAGGTTGGGGCGGGCCTAACCTTTTAGGGGCCTGTGGCGTAATATATTTATAGTCCCTTTTATAAAAATTTTATTTTAAAATATAAAACGAGTTCCACGAGATTCCAAAGAAAAATTAATTATAATTTTATCAAGATAATTCAATTTCAATTTTTCTGAAAATTCTTTTTCAATTAATAATGTTGCATGGACATTCAACTGCTCTACTGATGACCTCAAATATGTATTTTGATTAACTTCAACTTTTCCAAAATCTAGTTTATTTCCACCGAAATATTCCTAATTATAAGTTTTGTTGTCCCAAATTTCAATGTGTAAAATGTTAAAAATATAACACCACAAATATAATACTCCCTCATATTCTCTTTATTTACCCCATTTCCTTTTTCATTGAAAATTTTGGGACTATTTTGTCCGTATGACCGTTATAGTTTTACAAATTTACCCATACTTACCTAACTAATCTAACTAATTAAATACTTGAACCCTAATTAATTCTCCTAACTATTCCCTCCTTTTTATTTAGTCTTCCCCCCTTCCCCCCAACTAATTCACTCAACCCTAATGTCTGTTGTTTCTTCATCTTCAACACTTCATCTTCTTCCTCTCACCCACTCACCCCCTTATTACAACTCTTCATCTTCCTCAAAACTCTTCATCTTCAACTGACATTTATAATTTATTCGTGTTCATCTGATCTAGGTTCACCAAAATCTTGTCTTCATCCTTAACATTTGGGTTTTGTTCTTCATCTTTATCTGCTAATATGGGTTTGTTCTTCATCTTCATCCTTAACATGTTGGTATGTAAGATTTTCCATCTCTCTCTCATTTGATATGGGTTTGTTCTTCTTCATCATCCTAAAGATCTAGGTTTGTACAATTTCCCCTCTCTCTCCTCCGATCTGGGTTTGTTCATCTGGATTTATTATAATGGATCTATCTTTCCTCTTTCTGACTTATGATGATTTCGTTATTTGTTTTTGCTTGATTTTATGCATGCTTGTGGTTTGTGATAATTTTGAGACCTCTTTTGCCGTATGATTTTATTTAAGGCAAATTTTTTATTCTTAGCCATTGACAAACCCTAAAAATAAAATATTTGGTACCAATCTAATATTTTTAGTTCGTAAGGCCACTAAACGTTAAGTTTAGGAGGCTATCTTCATTCAAAGATTTCGGAGGCAACTGATTTGTGGTAGGGTTTATGAGAACAAGTTGTTCTCTAAGACTAGACATTCAATTGATTTATCTATTAAGCCATCATTTCACTGTTTATACTTTGCTATTTATATGATATAGCAGGTAAATAGGTTACGTAAGTTTAATATAGACAAATACTTCCTAAAGTTGGGATTATTCATGGTTTGTCAATAGCTGAGATTATTATAGGAAAATCATATGAAGAGGTTAGATTATAATAAGAATTTAGAGAATATAATTTTGTAACTTTAATGAAATGGAATGTAATTTTCAATTTTGCCTCTAAATTTATTTGAATTGATAAAGCCACTTTAATTAGATAAAAGGAGGGAAAGATAGTAATTAATCTAATCCCTTAAAATACCTCAACTACAAGCTTTTGAGTGGTTCCGTCACAACTCTTAAAAATCGTGTCCAACTCAAATGGGACAAGTAAAGAGAATAAGAAAGATTATGTATTGATTCGTAATTACTAAAATACAATACAAGAAAAGAAATTCACTCAACTTCAATTCAAATACCAATTTCTCAAAAATACAATAAATATTTGAATCAAAATTTCATTTCCTCAAAAACACAATTACACTTAAAAAAACACAAATACTAAAAATCTCAAAAAATAAAAAAAATACAAAAATACTCAAAATTATAACACCAAAAGTAAAAGTATAAATTAAATACAGTTACATCTATACAGTAAATAGCTAAAACTAAATATATATTTCTCCTAAACAAAAATTACAAAAAAAGTAATTCAAACATAAAAAATATTCTAAGTCAATTAAAATATCAAAATCTAAATGAGTAATAATGTAGTAACTGCAGACCACCAAAAACCTGAGAACGAGTACCTAATTGAAAATCATCAAGACGCCAATCACTCGACCATCGATGGCGGATGGCCTGTTGTCAACTTGTTAGAAATTGATTATCTTGAATACTCAGTACATGAATAAACTTTTTAGAAAGAAAGTACAAGAACAAAATTTTTAGAAAATGATAGAAATGTTACATCATTAAAACTTAAATTCGGAATTTGATCAAAATTTATCCAAAATTAGCACAAAAAAAAAGGAAAAAATCTGAAAAAGAAGAAGAAGAAGAAGAAGAAGAAGAAGAAGAAGAAGAAGAAGAGATGCATGCTAGATGAAGTAAAAACAAACCCTGGATTAAGTGAGAAGCACACAAGAATCAAAACCTCCTAAAGTTATACAATGATCGAAAAACCTTAATTTTAGAAGATCTAAATCTAGAACCCTAGGCAATATACACAAATCAAAACTTAAAAGGACCATCAAAAACCCATTCTAACAAAGTAAAAAGAATTCACACCAGGCAATTAAAGAAGAATGTGTTAAAAATTTGAAGATCAGTTGAAAAGGACGTCTGATCTAAAAACGTAGAAAGAGGAGAGAGAAGTGAGTGATGATGAAGATCGAGATTATATGGGAAGAAGATGCTAAAAGTGAGGAAAAACCACATGTTGAGGTGGCAAAAAGATTTTTCATTTTGGAGTCGATGAATAGTTTTATGGCGATGCTTCTCATAGTTTATAGATTAAAGATATTCCAAATATGTTTATTTTTCTTGTGATGTTGGTGAAGTAAATTTGCTAGGGTAATTCTAGATTTAAGTCCATCCATTAATCTCTTTCCATTTTCTAATTCAAAATCTTAAAACTTGGCCGCTTAATAAAAATAAAAATAGTAATCCAACTAGCTAGTCAATATAAATAGAGACTGCTAAAATGTGTTCTCGTAAAAATGATAAGCTTATTTTCTCCAATTAATTTTATTGTACTGGAAATCCGTGCTAAAAACATGGAGTATTTTATTGTTTGGTTGATTGATATGAAATATAGGTCTTTTAACTTAGGAGTCAACAGGGGCGAAGCTAGGATTTCTTAATAGGGGGCCAATAATAATACAATACTTATAAATATATCAAATTAAGTACAAGTTCTTACATGAATAGTTAATTGAATCGCACTCTTTGGGATTCATTAGAGCAAAATCATTAATAATAGAGTCTACGTGAAACAAATCAACTAATTCCCTTTCAACAGATATTACTAGAACATCTCTTAGAAAATCATCTTCCATTTTTGTCCTTAGCTAAGTCTTAACAATGTTCATTGCAGAAAATGCATGCTCACATGTTACCGTAGAAACGGGGATAGTTAGAACAAGTCGGATCAACCTATCAACCAGTGGAAACTTTGTTGAATTTCCTGTATCCGTCAATTTTTGACATAATAATGCTAAGGTTGCGGGATTTCCAAATTGCATATGTCGACAAACATCAAAGTGAAAATGTTGCAATTCATACCGAAGTTGAAGTTTTTCTTGATCGGAGAACTCTTCAGTATAGTATTTTTTTTCCA
Source organism: Amaranthus cruentus (assembly GCA_019425755.1). Lineage (NCBI taxonomy): Eukaryota > Viridiplantae > Streptophyta > Magnoliopsida > Caryophyllales > Amaranthaceae > Amaranthus > Amaranthus cruentus. Next base: position 2,986,428 of record CM033466.1, read on the forward strand.
AATTGCATATTTTGTCAATATCAAAAGACTTGAAAGAATCTTTAGGAACTAAAGATGCACCAAGAATTAGATGATCAATCATGTTTTCATCAAATCTATGATAGAGTTCTTATAGTAGTGCATCTGTTGCCGAAATAAATAAGTCAACTCAAAATTGATGCTCCATTGTTATATTGTCCCCTTGATTAGAACAACCTTGACCCGCTTTGTGAATAGTAGTCATATCTGGGATTTCAACATTATGCTTCTCACAAAAAGACTTAGCTTTAATAAGCAACTCATCCCAACCATTTGCTCTAAACATTTGAACCAAGACTTTAGTAGATGACACTAAACCTATCGCATTAACTACGTCTTGACTACGATGTTGTAACTCTTGACACAAATTATCAGTCAACCCCAAAAGTTCTGCCATCAAATGCAAAATAAATATAAACTCAAAAGACATCAATCAATTAGAAGCAGCATCAACACTTGCACGCTTTTCTGAATTTCCTTCCTTTATAACAGTTTTAAGAACCTTACCAGTTGCACTAAATGTTCTCATCAAACTACTAATGGAATTCAAATGAGATGACCATTGAGTGTCAGTAGCTCTTTGTAAATTTCCAATCTGATTCAACCCTCTTCCAGTTTTGGTCCCCTTATGGGCAACATTGTGAACTATTTCAGATTGTTGATTAGCATGTAGTTCATCATGTCTTTTAGAAGAGCCATCAACTATGTTAACAATAATTGCTAATTTTGTGAAATTTTTTTGTATGGGAATCACTTCTTTTGTAGCTCCAATTAATGCTAATTGAAGCCTATGAGCAAAACAATGAACATAATCTACATAATGAGAGTCCTTATTTATCAAAGCTTTCAAGTAGGGATGGTCACGGGTCCAGGACCCTGTTGGACTGACCCTCCCCTTTTATAAGGGTCTGGGTCTTATTTTTCGAGACCCATTGGATCCGGGTCGGATCTAGATCTAAAAAATAATTGGCGGGTCCGGGTCCGGGTCCAATATCCGGACCCTGGACCCGCCCCTTGGACCCTTATATATATTAAATTGTCCATTTTATTTGTCTTCTACATATGAATTTTGGCCCCAACACTTATTTTCTTTTCATATAATCATAATATATATAAATAATATATATGCTACTTGCTAAGTGCTAACCCAATTACCCTTATTTCATGGACTCGAACTCGTGTTTATAATAGAATTTAAGCGTATATGGGTGACGCTATGCGAGTTTAGATGTTAAATTAATATTAAATATTTATAAAATACGATAATAACTCTCTTACAAATATACGAAAAATATAATGACTTATAAATGTTTCAAATTTGAAAAATCAAAGAGACTTTTTTAGACCCACTAAGGACCCATTAAGGACCCTAGACCCATCAAATTCGGAGGGTCTGGGTCCGGGTCTGAAAATTTTGGACCCTTAGGGTCCGGATCCGGGTCTGGATCTCAAAAAATTAAAAGGGTCCGGGTCCGGGTCTGGTTGGACCCGCTCCAGACCCGCCCCATGACCATCCCTACTTTCAAGCCATTAAATTCTCCTCGCTTATAAGAAGCACCATCGTACCCTTGACCTTATGGACGAGATCAAAAAATTGCTCCTTAAGAATGCCAAACTTATCAACAAACCTTAACACAATCGGCATTTTCTATTTTTCAACTCTATCTTATGATTCATCCCGAATGATATAAAATTTTGCCTCTCCAATATCCTTTATTACTTCTTCTTGTACTTTGCTAGCACAGATATGCAAAATCTCCTTTTGTATCGTTGATGATGTATATGAAGCATTCTCTAAAATTTAATTTATCAACAATTAATTCAAGGAATTATAATAAGAACAAAGAAAAATTATATTTTAATGAAAATGAATATAACTTACCAGGTGCATTTTCCAACACTACTTTCTTCACTTCATCGATGTACAAAGATGCATATTTAATAAGTTATAGAAACCTTCCTCTATTTCTAGAACTGATACTTTCATCGTGCCCTCTAAATGCGCAATTTTGGCAAGCTAACCAACGAACTGCATTGATGGAAGCCTTCAATCGCAATATGTTCTTCTTTATTTCTTCATCTCATTGACTTATAAGAGCTGCCTTACTATGTTGATTGGTATTCTGCAATCCTTCAAGTGTTTTTTCATTGATGTTGTGTAGAGAATCAGGTTTCTTTTCCATATGATTTAAAAATGGACAATCCTTCTCACTATTAACTTTTTTCAAATTCTTAAAGCCAACATGTGTAAAACATCCAACATACCTTTTTGTGAAGAGAAAACAAGGAAAGCAAAAGACTGCGTCCTTTGATGGTGAATATTCAATCCAAGGAATTTTTTGAAACCAAGTGGACTGAAATGAACGCAAATGGTTGTCTCGTCCAAATAGTGAATATGTATCAAGAATGGGTTAAAATGGTTTCAATTTAACATACTCCCTCATTACTTTTTCACGATCATTGGGATGATACTCATTGATTTGTTTACGTAATCCAAGATCGCATTCAACAACAAAATGGTTAACATTATCACCTTACTCTTACAAATTTATGAGGACGATTATTGTTACTAGTTGGAATGTCATTTCTTTTTCTTCCTTCTAGATTTTGTTGTTGCCCATGAGTTTCATTTTGAACACTTGGAATTGCTGTTTGTCGCCCATTAGACTTTTTGAAAAAAAAAATCTAGTGTTCTTGACTTCATAGTTCTTACTATTATATATTCATGGATTCACCTAATAAGAACAATTTTCCAACTTTAAAATAAAGAAACACAATGATATAATTCATTAAGTTATATGAATACAAATTTATGGAAACAATTTCTCAATTCTCCTTATAGCAAAATTTATGAACACATGATAAAACAAAGCAATTTGGGCATGTTATTTAGGTATGAACACAATTACACAAATAAAACACAAATTTCCCAATTACAAATAAAAACTCAAAATTTTCAATTACAAATGAAACACAAGAAATTCTCAATTATAAATTTCTCAAATTTGGTTTGTTGATTAGATATAAAAACAAACAATGATCTATTGATTCTAGGTTTACAAATTACAAACCAATAATTCAAACAAAACAAAAATGAATTATTATAAGTAAGGAATAAAAATTAGAAATTATTTACCATTAAGGCTTGGAGAAACTTTTTGAGTAATAATCCTTGAGCAATAAGAAATGGAGTAAAAAGAAATGGAGTTTCTAAAAAAAAGGAATTTGAATACTTAGAATTTTAATTTGGGTATTGTACCGAGGCGGGATTGGGATGAAGCACTAATAAAGTAATAATATTGTTGCTTAATCTATACAGTAGGCTGCAATAGGCACTAATAATCCATTCGTCAATTGCAATTGCATATTTGAGTATTAAAAAATATGAAAGTTGTTGCTCCTGGAACTTAATCCCTTGTGCCAGAGGTTATAAGGTAGACAAACTGCCTAGTGAAGCATACTAATTTCCTAGATATGTATTTAACTTTTTTACAAATATCCTATAAAATACTAAGGGTGTCGAACCAAAAATACAAAGGAACGTATATTTGAGTCAGGGGGAGGGGGGCGGACCTCTGCCGGCCCCTTCCTAGCTTCGCCCCTGAGAGTCAAGGGTAACAAGGTAGTATTTAACTTAAATGATTATAATGATGACCCTGTTACTAAACTCTCTTTTTATGTTATTAACAAGAATTAAGCTAAAGAACATATAGGAAGTAATGTAAAAACTTTTTTTATTCTACTTACATGCACCAAGGCTTTCAGAAAAGCTTAGTAATTAATTAATTAATTGATTTAATAATTAAAAAGTAATAATTATTTAATTATTATTATTATTATTATTATTATTGTTATTATTATTATTACTATTATTATTATTATAATAATAATAATATCTCAATTATTATTATTTATTATTAAGAAAAGTAATACAATAACATTAACTATACGAAACTAAATAAGATCAAATTAGATCAGATCAATTCTAATCTGATCAGATCATACCAGACCATACCATATCAGATCAGATCAAATCAAATTAGATAGATCCAAAATATTCAGATAAATTCAAATTGAATTAGACCAAATCTGATTAGATTAGATCTGAACTTAGTAAATTCAGATGCGACCAGACGAAGAGAACATGCTTTAAGACTTAGACTAAGCATTACTCCCTCCGTTCTTTTTTGATTGTCCACATTACTATAACGGGTAGTTTCATTAGTTTGTCCCATTTCCTAAAATGGAAACTTTTGATACCCCTTTTTCACACTCTCTCTCTTCTAATTAACCTTATTCTTCGAATCTCCTTCCTCGCTGAAAATGCCTCATAATGAAAGCCTCTCTTTTTTTGCGTTTCTCTCTCATTTCTCAGTAACTCCCTCTCTCTCTTCTGAACCTCCATTTTCGTTTCATTGTTCAAGCTTTGCCCCCTGTTTTACCTTATTTTCGGTTCATTTTTTTTGGACTAAAATATAGATCGTCTTTTTCTCTACAATTTGAGGTAAGTTTTGTGATTTTTGGTGGTTGGCTTGAAAAACGTCCCCTGTTCTTGAGCATTGTTTGACGTTTTTTCTGGGTTTTATTAATGGATAAGAAACCCTCTTCAAATTCCTCATCAATTCCTAGTCATTTGTATAATGGTCTTTGTGAATATGGTAAGTTGTGTTCTTGTTCCATCCATGGCTTGTCACACTCTTACTCAAATGAGATACTAAGATGGTCCAAAAAAGAACTTGAGGCTTATCAAAAAGTTCTTGAAGATGATGCTTGCTCGAAATTGCGTGGTGATCCACCGGTGAAAATAAAGTTTGTGTTTGATTCTCCATCTAAAACGCCTCTTCAAACTCCTCCTGTTGAAGATGATGATGTTAAGGTTGTTCCTGACACTCCTGAAGAACTAATTTCTGCTAGGGCAAAACAAAACCCTAAAAAACGCCGTCGTTGAATGTAAGACCCATTTGTTTAAGTTTATGTTAAATTTCGTTTTATGTAGTTGAGACTAAAAGAAAATTTGGGATTTAGGTTGTAATTGCACATTTTGGGTGACTTCTGGATTTGTTTGTTGCTGGAAATATTTTGGGTATTTTGATGATTCATGTTTGTTTGTTTTGATGATGATGATCTGTTCATTTTTTGGGTATTTTGATGATCCTGGAATTTTCGTTCATCTTCTGTGATTTAGGGTTTTGTTCATGTTTGTTGCTGTTCATGTTCTGTGATGATGATCTGTTCATGTTTGTTTGTTTGTTTTGATGATGATGATCTGTGATTTAGGGTTTTGTTCATGTTTGTTGCTGGAATTTTTCATGTTCTGATTTAGGGTTTTGTTCATGTTTGTTGCTGGAATTTTCGTGTTCTCTTCATGATCTGTTCATATTGTGATTTAGGGTTTCCTTCCTTTGAATGATCTGTTCATATTCTGAAAAATTGATTTTAACAGTGTAGTTGAGTAGCTTTTGAAAAAAAACGTTTGAAATCGTTGTGTTTGTTGCATGGTAAATGGCTTTCATTTAAAGTGATGATCATACACAATCTGAGAGGCTTTAGAACCTCTATGATGAAACAGGGGGCATTTTTTTACTTGATTTACTACCAAAATGAGCCATACATTCTCATGTACATCAACCATTGATTTCATATCTAGTTTTTTTAAAATGTTGCTCCTAACATAGTTAAATCAAAAATTTTAATGATGATTTGTCAAAACATACACTAAGGGGTTGAGTTCAAAGTCTAAAAAAAAAAATAATCACCCTTGTGTCTCTTCTAATGCTTGTTCATAAGCTTCTTGCATTGCATTTGAGGATTGTGCCACATCTTCATTTTCTTGTTGTGTTTGGGATGCTTGAGGATTCATTGTAGGATTCACAAACGCAACCGATTCCCTAACTAGTTGTGTTGGAATCCTAACTTGAATTCTTAGGCGACCATTATCTTCTTCAACTTTCTTGCCCAAATGCGGTTGTACATAGTCGTTACTTCCATTGACCTTAAGAATTTCATTCAAGTGATGTTGCAATGAAATCCAGACATTTGTCAATGTCTTTGGATGAAGTTCATCATACGCTTCTTCGACGGCACCAATCAACTCCGTCATATTCTTAGGCATCTTCTTGTGCATCAATGATTGAATGCTTCTAAAAAATCCTGTTTTTGGATGAAGTACCATGCCCCCTCGATATCGTCTTCACTTCCTAAGGCCATTACTTAGCCAATGATGGAGTAATGAAGTGAAGCTATTGGTTTGTGAAGCTGCAAACAACTTCTGTTTTTGGTACTGGTTTGTGAAGTTGCTGCACAGCTACTGTTTTTGGTACTGGTTTTTGAATCAGCGTTTTTGGTACTGGGTTGTGAAGCTGCTGACAGCTTCTGTTTTGGTTATGAAGCTCTGTTTGTGTTATGAAGCTACTGAGATGTTGTTACTACTGTGAAGATACTGATTAGCTACTGTTCGGTTTTTTTTTGAGATGAATTTCCATTAGTGATCTGCTGTTTTTATACTCTTGAATGATCAATTAAGTTCCTTTTTTTGATCAGAATTTGTATAGTCACTGAATTCCAATCCTTGATTAGATTATGTAAGTTTGTTAATCCATGTTTTATGTAGATGCCCAATGGAATATAAGGGTTTTTATTTTAGATTTAGGAAATTTCCCTCCTAAAATGTATTTTACCTCCAAAACTTTCCAAAAATGGAAAGTCCCATTATGTAACAGATTTTGTACATTGACACCCATTTGTAACCGTTTCTCTCTCTTACTAATGACAACATTATTTTTTTTGTTTTTGTTTTTCTTTATCTTTAATTAATTTATATTTTCTCTCTCATAATACCAATACAATCATTAAATCATTCCACTATTCTAATAAAATATTACCCACAATCAACAAAGATTCCCACTATCTTAATATGTGTGAAATCCTCAAATAGGACACACATATAAGAACGGAGGGAGTAATAAAAAGAAAAAAGATCCTTAACAATTGAATGACACTTAATCTCAACCATACATTCAAAATTTTTTGATATCTTTCAAACAATTTATACTCTCTTTTCATATAATATCACATGTTCAAAATTAAAGATATTTTACTAAAAAATCATTCCATGAGAATGCCTTATATGAATCTGGTCCACATTATTTTAGTGTGTACAACCATTAAAGATATTGAAATAGTGAGTATTTTACTTGACAAGTATAATGAACATATAATACTTGCTATTACTAAAATGCTGCATAATAAAACGGTGTGGACCAATTTTATATCTCTTGGATTTAACGATTTACTGAATGTTGCCACCCTTTGTATTTAAATTTCCAATACTACTCTCAATGATTTTCATAACTCTATCCCTCCAATATTTTCTAAAAAAATGCCTGAAATTAAAATATAACATCGAAACATTATGGTTGATGAATTTGACCATTTAGTTAACTATTAATTAAATGATTTCCCAATTAATAGTAAAATTATTATTATTAAACTAAATTTTTTTCCTGCATATTGAAATATTAATAATTGAATTTAACTTATTATTAATAGAATAAAAATTATTTTTAATCAACTAAACTATTACTCCCTCCGTTCCCATTAGGAATATTCACGGGAATTAAGAAAAGTGGAATCTTTTAAATAGTGGAGATATTATTTTATTGAAAAATAAATTTGATGGAGGAAAAGTAGCGACCACAAATATTTTAAAAGTATTTAAAGAAAGTTAGTGGAAAAAATATGCGGACCACAATTAATTAAAAAATATTTTTATGAAGTTAGTGGGAAACATGTGGGGACCATAAGGAATATAAAAATGTTAAAATGGAGTTAGTGGAAGATATGTGGGGACCATAATCATTATTAAAATATTAAAATGAGAATGTGTGAGGTTATTATTTTTTCCAAAATTTGTCATATAAATGGAAAGATTCCTTATTGGAACAACAATTGAAACACCCCAAAATGAAAAGTGGAAACTTTTTTAAGGAACAGAGGGAGAATTATTTAATTAACCAAAAAGTAAAAATATTATGTTAATCAATCAAGAATAATAATACGAAAAGAAAAAATGACTAATATTAATTACTCCTAATTAACTTAACACTGAAATTTGATACATGTTCACTCTTTTAGCCATAATTTTTGAAGGAAATCTCATTAATGCAAGGTTTGTAGCATTAGAAACTAGACTTCAAGAGCTTTCCAACGATATATTAGATGTCCAAATACGACAACGTAAATGGACGCAGTCGCACAAAATGCGCGACCAGACTGTGGTAGACTCTACCACGGTTAGATCGTGCGTTTTATGCAACTCTACCTCGATTCGGGTTTCGCATTTTGTGTGACTTGGTCTATTTATTCGTGTACTAAAAATCAAAGCAAATTTTAATTGTTATCATTTCTTATTCTGTCATTGGAGAACTTGGCATATATTATATCATTGGAAAGCTTTTGAAATCTAGTTTCTAATACCACAAACTTTGCATTAAGACAAAATCTTGTATGCATTGATTGCATAGATGCAACCACCCTAAATGGGCCAAATAGTTTGTGCTCGAGTTCTTGTTAATACTTTTATACCAAATTTAAGACTTAATAAATCAAATTGGAAACCTAAAATGCCATATTTAAGACTTTAAAAACAAAATACAAGACTTAAGTCGATTTGGTTTTAATTCTTTAATTTGGTATGATAATGTATTCTTAATAAGTATAATTCCAAGACTTAAAAGGCGTAATTCAAGACATAAAATACCAATTCCAACGTTATCTTGAATTTGACGTTTTAAGTCTTACATTTAGATTGAAAAAAAATATAAAATAAGAAATTTGTTGTATGAGACGGTGTCACCGAGTGAAGCGCCTTATACATGAGTTAATTGTTCATCTAATACATACTATGAGAATATGAGCTCTTTCTAGGCTCTTTATTTGAAGTTGTCTCATCGAGAGACGATCTCTCACAAGAATAGTTTTAAAAAATATAAAAAGTAAATTAATGGTTGGTTCTTTGTTATGGTTAATATTTAAGATTTAAAAGACCAATGCCAACATTGTTTTGGATTTGGCCTTTTTACTCTCAAATTTGGATTGAAAAAAATATATATATAAAAGGAAATTTATTGTATGACACTATCTCACTGCGAGACGCGTCTTATACATGAGTTAAATACTCCATCTAACACATACTATGAGAATATGAGGTCTTTATATGCTCCAGGTCCAAAGAAACTAGGTGTCGCAATAATCCAAGCTCCTAAAGGCTTGAGTAGGCCCTCGTCATCTACTAGGAAATAACGCGACACCCACAAAAGGTAAGTTGTCCAAGCCTCTACAGATAAGTGCTCCTATACGAGGCTAATACAAAAGATCAATACATATAAATCATTGTAGTCCAGCTATTACGAAAATCAAAATTTTAGCATCATCCAGCTCAATAGGTTAACCATTTGAAGGCCTCAACCATGCTTGAAGAAGCACTTTCCTCGTATCCATGGCGCCAGTAGCACCTGCATTTTGAAAGTAGTGCATAGACCAAAAAACACCAAAACCCTCTAATGGGGATGTGACAAACAACAATTAGAATTCCTTTTCTTTTCATTTGTTGTATTAGTTTTAATCTTTCTCTAGTAAACATTAATCTTTTGTTTTTAATCTTCCTTTAATAAAAGAGTTAGTTTGTTCATCTCAAAAAAAAGAGTTAGTTTGTTTTTCATTATTGTTATTTGAATCGATTGTGATTTTCATGGTATTTAATTATTGATTTCTTTGATTTTGTCATTTGTTTTATTTTCATTCATGTCTAGTATCATCCGAGGATTTATTTTTATTGTTTTTAACATGATTAGTGAGTAGATCCATTTCCTAGGGTTAGGGATTGAACCAATAAGTTGAGTATGATTTGAGACTTGAAAGTGTCTATGAAATTAGGATTAAAGTGGTTAAATTAGGCTAATTAACCCTAAATTAAATATGCTTTGTTGGACTAGTCAACAGAACTAGCGTGTGAGATTGAGATTGACTTTACTTTAGGGTAAATTTTAGTTAAATTCTTATTAATTTGTTCAACAAAACTAGCGTGTGAGAACTAAATTAATAGGGTCTAAATATAATAGTTAATCAACAGAGCGAGAGTTTGAGATTAACAAGATCAAGTTTAACCACAGAATTAATCTGAATCTTCACAGACACTAATGAGCATAGTTATCTAAATCCCGATTCTGTTCAGCGATTCTACGATCTTACGATCCAAAAATAGGCTACTGATCCAGATTGTAGGTAGAATCTTAATGTGGTAGAATTGCGGGATCCTACTTAGCTCAAGAATTTAGGTGATAGAATCATAACATGATTCTACGATCCTACGATCCAATGATCCAATCCTACAAAGGTAGTTTCAATCATAAAAATTCTCATATAATACAAATTTCACTTATGTATAAGTATATATTTAAAATAATTATATCAATACCTTTATAATATTCAAGATTTTCATGATTTGTAGTTTAAAATGATTATTAAAAGTATTATGTTTTCAAAACTTAATAGACAAAGTTAAATAAGTTTTTAATTACACCTTAAAACTTCAAAAGAGAATAAATATAATTGATAATCACTAATTCAAAGCACATTAATGCATATTTATAGGATCACACAATTCTACGATTTGATTCTACCGATTTCGATCCTACCCTCTTAACGATCCAAGGTAGAATCCCGATTCTAATAACCTTGCTAATGATAATTTAATCATACAAGACTTTAGGGGATTCTCGGCACCCTAAATCTCTTCATTATATAGCTTTATCCATATTTTATTATTGCATTTGTAGTTGTTAGTATGAAATCAACCAACTTTTTTTCTTCTCTTAAGAATTATAAATGATTAGAATCACTAAGCTTCTTGTCCTAAGCTTACTTGTGTTCTACCCGCATCTACACGTACACTGTGCGCTTGCTGTTAATATAAAATTTGCACAACAGTGAATCTCGATCCTCCTTTGCCTTCTGAGGAGATCTGTCATTTTACATTCAAGGTTAACAAGATGAACATTAATTGGGTTAGCATGTACCTCCTCTTGGGCTTTTAGAAGGTTTCTCTCTGCTAGGATCACTGTTGACTGCTCATCCTTCTTAAATTTCTTTTTTCAAGTAGCGTGGAGAAGTATGAGCTTTTGAAGGATTTGGTGACTCTTGAACCCCTGTATTGGAGTGTTCCATATGTCTTGTACTACCCCTAATAAAACTCTCTCATTTCCCCTAGTGGTTGAAAAATTTGAAAGGACGGGTTCTTCTGTTCTGCTTGAAGAAGTAGACTAACATCGGTGTATGATCAAAGTCCTCCTCTGGGAGGAAAACACCTTCAGATGTGAGGAATGTAGTTTCTCAAGATTGATTGCCCTTAACTTGATCAATTTTTCTTAGTACTTTCACAGAGCCCTTCTGCTTATTGTTCTAGGTAAAGAATCTCCCTGTACTTTTCAAGTCATGTATCTCACAAGTCTCCATACACCTCGGTAAAGGATCCGATTCACTGCTCAGTGGTCTTTGCCCTAGTCTTTTATTTTATTGGCAATACAGTTGAAGTCACCCATGAGGAGTCATGTGCCTACAATGTTGTTCTTAATGCTCTAAAGCCGAGTGCAGAGGTCTTCTCTCCCTTTCTTATCGCTAGCACTATAAACAAACGAGAACGAGAGTTTATCCGCATTTAGCGTTTTCACATCCATATAAATTGTTGGCCCTCTTAGGTTTTGATCATGACTTCACTTTAAAGAAACAAATACGTTTTATAGATTGTTTTGTAGGTCATATATCCGATTTGTTAAAGTCGTTGATGGAACCTAAAAGGACTTGGTCAAAGAATATTGTATGATTCAAAGTTGTCAAAAGAGTCAGATATTGAAGATCACTTAGGACGCCTAAAGTAGATAGAAGGTCTATTGTTCCAAGTTTGATGGTCTGATGAAAATCGCTGATGGAGACAAATAGTGTTCCCAAGACGCAGGTTTGGAGAAAAGCGTCAGCTAAATTACGTAGGAATTATTTTCTATTTTTAGTTGATATGTACGGTTAAATATTTAACTCTTACATTTGCCAATTAACTTAGAAATTTTTCTTATGCAATTTCTTAGTTTTTATCCGTTTTAGAGAAAATATTTTTGTATGGGTTTTTAAGAGAATTTGTTGTAACTAGACTTAAGGGAAGTCTAGGGGACTAGAGAAGCTTCCATTGAAGCATGAGAAACAGAAAGAGAAAGAGAAGGAGAAAGAGAAAGAGAAAGACAATATAAGTGGCCTAGTTGAAAATTGTTTTATGTAATTGTAATTGATTGCCTAAAACTTAGTAAGAGAAGTTTAAAATCCTGAGTGGTCGTGGTTTTCCTTCTATTAGGCCTAGATGGTTTCCACGTAAAATCATTGTCTTCATTTATCTTTCTTTCTTTAAGTTAAGTTTTTGTTATTTATGTTTATTCCGCAAAACAGCGCTAAAATACTTAAACTTACAATACAACAATTCACCCCCCCGCTTGTTGCATTCATCTATCTCTAAGTGTTTCTACAATTGGTATCAGAGCCATGTTCCTAGTTTGATCAGGAAACCTTGAGAGCAATATCCTGAAATTTTAGAGATGTTGAACATGAATGAACGTATGGAAGAAGGGTACTCTACTCAAAGACCGCCCATGTTCGATGGTAAATTCTACACATAATTGGAAGAATAGGATGGAGATCTTCATTAAAGCCGAAAATTATCAAGTTTGGAGAGTTATCGAAGTTGGAGACTTTGACGTAACAACTACCAACTCCAATAACAAAACTGTTCCAAAACCTATAACTGAATATGAGAAAGAAGATTTCCAGAAAATGGAGATGAATGCTCTTGCCATAAAATTACTTCACTGTGGTCTTGGTCCAAACGAGCATAACCGAATTATAGGGTGCAAAACTACCAAGCAGATTTGGAATTTGCTGAAAGTTACCCACGAAGGAACAAGTGAAGTAAAATGCTCCAAGATTGACTTGGGGATTTCCAAATACGAAAGGTTTGTTATGGAACCTAGAGAAAGCATCCAAGAGATGTTCACAAGGCTCACCAATATTACGATTGAACTTGTTTCTCTTGCAAGGCTTATTCCTGCAGATGAACAGGTCAGGAAAATTCTATGGAGTCTCCCTCAAGATGAACGCTGGAGAGCCAAAGTCACAGCCATACAGGAATCCAAGGATTTCACTAAATTCAATCAGGAAGAGTTGGCCAGTTCCCTTATGACTCACAAATTGCATTTGGGAACTGCTGATTGTTCCCGAAACAAAGGCTTGGCTCTGGCAGTGAATGATCAAGAAGAGTCAGAATGTGATGAAGAGGAGGCTGCTATGTTGGTTCGAAAATTCAAAAAGTTCTTCAGGAAAAACAGACATGCCAATCAAAGAAACAACAAAGAAAGAGGATCTGCAAACACAAAGACCAACTACGAATGCCATAAATGTGGAATTACTGATCACTTCATCAAGGATTGCCCTCAATGAAAAAATGAGAAGAGCAAAGGGAAAGCAAGAGAAACAGGAACCAAACCGATGAAAGGAAATTTCAACAAGACAGACTTTCGCAAAGCCATGATTGCTGCATGGGGAGAATCTGAGAGCGAAGCAGAGACAGAAGCCCCCGTAGAAGAAAAAACTGCTAACCTATGTCTCATGGCCACTCACGACGAAAACTTCAAAGGAAAAGAGGTATTGTCTTCTAATTCATTTCCTAACCACCTATTCAAATGGGATAAATATAAACTAATTGAATCGCTTATGGAGACACAAGAAAAACTAGATGAAAAAAACCGTCACCTGTCTCCAAATTGAAAAGCCCTTAAATCGAGTAAAGACCATGTTTCCTACCTAAATTACTTTAGGTCTGACGTGCAAAATAGGTTCTTTAATTTATTGGATAATAACGTCATGTAAAGGGAAGCATTGGAAAAGGTAAAAGAAGAAAATATCATTCTTAATGTCGAATTGAATCAATATAAATTGTTAGCTTAAACAAGGATATAAATGATCTACCTATTCGTGACTTTAGTACCAAATTCCAAAAGTTAAAACTAGACCGAGAATCCAGTAAAATTGAAACTTGAAATAACTTCAAGAGGAAAAGGGAAAATTAAAGAAGTTCCCAAATGGATTCGTGAGGCTAAAACTAAAATTACTAAAGGCCTAGGTTACAATATGAATAATAAAAAGAAAAAGGTCTATGTTGATCTCCCTAGTAGCAAAGTCTGTTCCTTTTGTGGTAAAACCAGGCACTTGAAATCTCAATGTACAAAAAAGGAACATCACGACAAAGCAAACCAAATTTATGTCGATCGGATTTGGATTAAAAAATAAGATTCATGCATAATTGACATGGAACTCAAGGATGACTGGGTTCCTCCTTCTAACAATTAGTTCATTTTGCAGGTTCTAGTCAGGGGGAACAACTCATGGTTTCTTGACAGTGGGTGTTCCAAGCACATGACAGGTGATAGATCAAAATTTCCCTCACTAGAAGCCCATGATGGAGAAACTATGACCTTTGGTGACAATATGAAGGGCGAAATCATTGCCAAAGGAAAAGTAGAAAGGTCAAGATCCCATTCAATTGATAATGTATTTTTAGTCGAGAATTAAAAGCATAATCTACTAAGTATTTCACAGTTCTGTGACAAAGGTAACTCTGTAAACTTTACTTCTGAAAAATGTATTATTTTTAGGAATGACACATGAGACACTGTTCTGGAAGGAATCCGTAAAGGGAACACTTATGTTGTGGACCTCCACACTGTTCCCAAAACCATTTTGACTTCTCTCAGTATTATAGAAGATGACCCGCTACTTTGGCATAAACGATTAGGTCATGCTAGCTTTTCTTTGCTTAATACCTTAAGATCAAAAGACCTAGTAAGAGGATTGTCGTCCCTAAAATTCCAAAAAGATGAAGTTTGTGATCCTTGTGCCAAAGGAAAACATGTTAGGTCGTCCTTTAAACCAAACAATGTCGTGACCACCTCAAAGCCACTTGAATTAATTCATATGGATCCTTGTGGACCTATGAGAATCCAAAGCCGTAGTGGCAAACGTTATGTATGTGTTATTGTTGATGATTATAGTAGATTTACTTGGACTATATTTTTAGTTAGCAAAGATGAAGCTTTCAATGAATTTATTTATTTTGCTAATAAAATACAAAAATTTAGTAATTGTCAACTTGTCAACATTAGATCAGATCATGGGAAAGAATTTGAAAATTCAAGTTTTATGGACTATTGTAATGAGCATGGTATAACTCAAGGAAACCACAACAAAATGGTGTGGTAGAATGTAAAAATAGAACATTAGAGGAAATGGCTAGAACTATTGCAAGTGGTCTCCCTAGAAATTTTTGGGCCGAGGCTGTTAATACTGCATGCTATGTTTTCAATCGTGTGTTGATTGGACCCATCACTTCTAAGACACCTTATGAACTGTTTAAAAGTGTTAAACCAAATATTTCCTATTTTCGTGTGTTTGGATGTAGATGTTTTGTTTATGTTAATGGAAAACGTAATATAGGAAAGTCTGATGAAAGAAGTGATGAAGCAGTATTTCTTGGCTATTCATCTCCCAATAAAACGTATAGATTATATAATAAAAGAATTATGTGTATTGAAGAATCTGTTCACATTATTTTTGATGAAACTAACTTTATGACAAGTGAACAAGATACATGTAATTTTAAGATAGGTCTTATGAATTGGGAAGATGATGAAGATATACATAAACAGCAAGATCCTAGAACAGCAGGAGAACAACAAGTTCAAGAGGAAACAAAAGAGCCTAATCAAGAACAGGAACAAGTAAGGTGTTCCCAATCAAGCAAGGTTAACCACCCACCAATAGTCATGTACACTCACTACTAAAGGTGTGGAGCAAATACCACTCTTGCACAAGTGAATAGAAAAAGAGATGAAATATTGAGAATTGTGTGTTTCCAAAAGGATGAAACACCCACTATATATAGGCACTTCCCAACGGTCATATTTCAACCTCATTAACTTTAGTCAAACAGAATAAATGTATTTTAATATAGAATTAAAACACTCCATGAATGAAAATATAGTTGTTGGGGAAAACTTTAAATGACCATTTATCCAACAAGGTATGGTACAATTTCTTGGCTCATGTTTAGTATCTTGGTGTTCCAAGAAACAGAACACCGTTGCACTATCCACCACTGAAGTAAAGTATGTGGCAGCAGCAGCTTGCTGTTCCCAAATGCTTGAATAATACAACAGCTAAGAGATTTCAGTATTAAATTTGAATGTGTTCCTGTTTATTGTGATAATACTAGTGCTATATGCAATTCAAAAGATCCCGTGCATCATTCTAGGGTTAAGCATATACATGTACGACATCATTTTCTTAAAGATAATGATGAGCATAAAAATATAATTGTTAAGCATGTCAATACAAATGAGCAAGTTGCAGATATTACGACTAAACCACTTTCAAGGGAACAATATGAAAAGATGAGGTTGGAACTTAGAATGATCAAGCTCCACTAAAGTTTAATGCAAGCACTCCACCTCGAAGCAACATGAAAAATTGGAAGGGTTAAATCATCCACAAAACTTGATTGATAAATCAATTATTGCAAGGTATAAGTACGCAAATATTTAAAGTACGTGCCATGAATGCTTTCTTGATTGCATGTTTAAACTGATTAGACCAAAGTAGCATGTGTTTGTCTTATGTGTTATTGTCCTCATATTAAAAACGAAAAATTTATAAAAAAAACCGAGGTCACGTTAATTTTATTTCTTATTTTCAATATTTTCTATATTTTTTCATTTTCCACAAATTCCAGCATTTTATTTTTTTCTTTCTTTTCGGATGGTCAACTTAAATTATAGTCGGAGTCGGATCATCGTGGTATTTCGAAAAGCCGTTATTAACCGCCAAAATCAACGAATATACCCGCGAACTTTTCGTTACTCTCCTTGTTCACACGAAATAAATTAAACAAGTGAAGTGTTACAAACCTTTGAGTAACCGTCCTTCCATGACTTTATAACCTACTCCCTCATGTCACATCACTTACACACTCTAACACTCACTCAAATCAAGTACACTACTTATTACTTCCTACCCCAAATCGTCAACCTCACCATCACTTCTAACTCTTTATCTTCTTAAGCCACCATGAAAACTTCGAAGTCTTCATCCTCTAGCAAAACCGCAAAAAAGAAGACCCCAAAATCATCACAACCCAAACCATTACAAGTGATCTATCCTTCACCTTCAACCGACGCACCACCATCTTCATCTTAAGAACCAAAGAAATCAAGCACACCCATTTCTACCTCCATGCATGCCGGAACTAAAAAACCCATTTTCACCCCAAAAGGTGTTTCTTTGCCAGACTAACAAAACGGACCAAGCAAGCTGATCGTGACAGTGCTGAAGAAGTTGCAAAAGAAATGTCAGTAGAGTTTGGTCTAGACAAAATCAGGATTGGGAAAGTTTGATGTTTGGGTTTTCTTACAACCCGATTTATTATAATTTAATGCATGAGTTCATTAAAAATTTCACAATTGAGAATGGTGTTTGTTCTAGTACAGTGAAAGAAATGAAAATTGAGTTCAATAATTTGATGTTGGGCGATTGGTTTAGTGTTCCTGCAGTAGGGTTTGATACTTATTATGTTGGGTCTAAGATTGTCTTTTCGAGAATTATTGAGAAAACCGTGTTAAATTTTTTAGGGATAAATGACAAGAAGGTTTAGCCACAATTCTCTGTCACCACTCCACAAATTATTATACAACATTGCACGCGGATTTATTTTGCCTTGCAACTCTAAGCGGAGCGAAGTGAATCTTTGTGATGGCACATTAATGTATTGTCTGGATAATCAAATTAAGATCAATTTTCCTTCTTTGATGATATCTCATTTATCTGGCTGCATAGAGAAGGGGTGCATGGTTGGGTATGAAGGATTGTTAACATGTGTTTTTAAGAAATTTGGTGTACCTTTAGATGGTCTACAGTTCCCCATGAGCGCCAATAATAAAATTGGTGCAAAATGTATGAATAATTTGCACCTTAAATTAAATGAAAAGGGGATACTAGAGAACTTTGTTGAGGAGGTTGAAGAAGTAAGTTCTGATGATGAGAAGGATGAGGAAGAGAAGGAATAAGAGGGAAAAGAAGAAAAAGGAGAGCAAAGCGAGGAAGCGGAGAAAAAGGATCAAGAGACTGTTTCTTCTGCCCATGCTAAAAAAGCAGAAGGGGTACAGGAACAGGAGGAAGCTATGAGTAAGGGGGAAGTCTCAAGAGAGGGGGAAGGTAAGGAACTTGACGATAATGAATCCTATGAAATATCAAGTGATGAGGAGGTCCTTATGCCTATAAAGAAGAAGCTGGTGCTCACTCCTAGGAAGAGCAGTAGGTTAGCTTCTAAGTGTCCAGTTGGAATGGATGAAGAAATGACCTCACACTTCACCAAAGAGCCTACCAATGCACCTCCTTCACCAAAACCAACCACACCTCCACCACACCATGTTCCATCACCACTACCGTCACCTATACCTTCTATTCAACCACCATTTACTACATAGGTTTCACCTCCATGCATTTCACCTGGTTTTGAAGCATCTGCTAACCCCTCTACTGTTCCTACTGCTACCTTAGACCTTGTTTTCTCCAAATTCAATGATTTTCAGTCGCAGTTCTTTGCTTTTCAAGATGAAATTCGTGTCTCACTTGCGTCACTTACTGATCAGCTATCCAAAATGGAGTCCCGTCTTGGAGCCAAGCTTGATATTGTTGAAGTGCAGACTGAGTTTGTTGATGATGAAGAGACTACTACTTGAGCCCTCCTTCTGCTCCATCATAATATTAACTTTTTGTTGGCCATACCGTTTGTTGTGTTTTTCTTTTGATCAAACAATATTTTTTCTTTGTTTTTGAAGTACCAGCTCGTGTACGACTTTATGTAATCTTATTTTGTTGAACTATGCTACTACTGTTTCTACAATTTCTATCTTATTTTGCACTTGGTCTATGATGATTGCTCTTTGCTTATCTTGATCGTTCTTTTGGTATTTGCTTTGATAATTGCTGCTTGTTATCCTTCTTTGGCTAATTTGTTGTGTTAGCGCTGTGGTTTGATTATGTCACTCCTTTTTGATTGATGTCAAAAGTGGGAAGAATGCAACAAACTTAAGAGGAATTGTGAATGCCATAATTTCTAATACTCTGATATAATGCTTTAATAAGTTGCTTTGATAAAGTGAAGTATATGCTCTGATTTTAGATATGTTTAATTTTGATATGTTTAGATAGTTTTGTGTTCTAGTAAAGTTTGTTGACATAGCAAAATATGAATTGAATTGCTCTAATATTTTTAAGTTGGCATGGTATTATGTGTTTTAAGTATGTTCTTTTTGGATTACTCTAACCATATCATGTTCATGTTCTACTAAGGTTATTTAAAGCCCTGATATTTCAAAGCTATGATGTTTACAATTACTGTTTTATTTGTAATTATGCCCATTGTTCTCATGTAAGCCTAAGTTTAACACACAGTAATTGATTTTTGATCATTTTAGTAGTTTATGTTAGCTATTTTTGGAAATTATTTAAAAACAAAAACAATATATCAAAAACTTTGATAATATGTTTTTAAAAATTAATTTTTAGAATAAATTGTTTAATCTTGAATATTTGGTGAATTTTGTAACGAGTTGATTTGCTAAGTTAATATATAAGGTTGTTTTAATCTCTAGCATGCTCTTTAACTTTTGTTTTACTCTATATTACTTAAGTTTTTTTATAAGTTTGTCATCATCAAAAAGGGGGAATTTGTTGGCCCTCTTAGGTTTTGATGATGACTTTACTTTAAATAAACAAATACGTTTTAGAGATTTTTTTGTAGGTCATATATCCGATTTGTTAATGTCGTTGATGGAACCTAAAAGGACTTGGTCAAAGAATATTGTACGAGTCAAAGTTGTCAAAAGAGTCAGATATTGAAGATCACTTAGGACGTCTAAACTAGATAGGAGGTCTACTGTTCCAAGATTGATGGTCTGATGAAAATCGCTGATGGAGACAGTACGGTGTTCCCAAGACGTAGGTCTGGAGAAAAGCATCAGCTAAATTACGTAGGAATTATTTTCTATTTTTACTTGATATGTACGGTTAAAAATTAAGTTATTGCTCAATTAGTTAATTGGCAAAAATTAAATAACCACCTAAAAATAATTTAAGACTAATTCAAAGGATGAAAATAAGTCTCCTTATATCTCTCCATTAAAATAGGATGTTAGTTAGGTTTTTATCTAATTAAACCTAATTACCTATTTTTAGCTAATTTTACCAAAAACTAATCGTGGCTTTTTGATAACTTCCAAATTATGATTTCCACTTTTCGATTTGGGCACACATCTAAAATCGTGGCTTTTTGATAACTTCCAAATTATGATTTCCACTTTCCTACAACCGATTTTAGATGTGTGCCCAAATCGAAAAAATCAAGAGAACACCAAAAGTAAGAAAAATATTTCACTCTTACATTTGCTAATTAACTTAGAATATTGTTCTTATGCAATTTCTTAGTTTTTATTCTTTTAAGAGAAAATATTTTTGGATGGGTTTTTGAGAGAATTTGTTGTAACTAGTTAAGGGAAGTCTAGGGGAGAAGAGAAGCTTCCATTGAAGCGTGAGAAAGAGAAAGAGAAAGAGAAGGAGAAAGAGAAAGAGAAGAGAAGTGGCCTTGTTGAGAATTGTTTTATGTAATTGTAATTGATTGCCTAAAACTTAGTTAGAGAAGTTTAAAATTCCGACGGGTCGTGGTTTTCCTTCTGTTAGGCTAAGAAGATTTTGCACGTAAAAATCATTGTCTCCATTTATCTTT
This sequence comes from Amaranthus cruentus, assembly GCA_019425755.1. Lineage (NCBI taxonomy): Eukaryota > Viridiplantae > Streptophyta > Magnoliopsida > Caryophyllales > Amaranthaceae > Amaranthus > Amaranthus cruentus. Next base: position 3,007,375 of record CM033466.1, read on the forward strand.
CTTGCTTTAAGTTTAAGTTTTTGTTAGTCGTGTTTATTCACTCCCCCCCCCCCTGTTGCAAAATAATGATTATGATGCGTGTTTATCTTTGTCTCCATTTTGCACGTGTTTATCTTTCTACATAAATCATCTGATTGCTGCAATGTCTGATATCCACATTAATCTCATCACTTTTTCAAGATACTATGATGCGTCCTCCTTTATGTCAATCATGATTATGTGTGAAGCACCAGGAGGGTCATAGTCTTTGATAAAGGGCACCTAATCATTGCCGCTTTACCTTAGTTTTGAGGAGACTAAACAAGCTGATGTTGTAGTTCTCGCCACTTTTGTCTGTTTGCTTACCTTTTTCAACCCCCTCACATTCCAAGTTAGAAAGCTATTTGTCATGGTAAGATTTATTTAGGTTATTTGTTTAATTAATTTGTTATTTAATAATGCCACATGTACACCCTTTTATTCTATATACCTTGATTATCAATCAAAGGGCTTCTAACTAATTTCATAACTACCTTACATAACCACCAGGCAAGTAACTACCCAAATCCTAAAAATAACTACCCATTACTAATAACTAGCTCCCAAGATGTCCATTATGTCCTCCTGCCTCTCCTGGAAGTAACTATTATATAAGAAATCCACCAGCAAACCTGAAGAAACCAACTCATTCTTCTGCATCCACATAGTACTCAATCATCCTCCTCTCATCTCCCAACAACTACAACATCCTTTAATTCCCATCAGAACTCTTTCATCACCTGTCCTCAATTATCGATTATTCCGTACATCCATCTGACTTGAGCGTCGGAGGGGTTTTCTAGGAGATCACCCCCCCCGGGCAAAGGCTAACTTGTTGTATCCAGGATCACAGGAGCAAGAGGCGAAATCCTTCAACGACAACTTAAAGACAATTGAGCTTCAACAGCACTTCATCTTCAGGTGTTTTCAAGGTCATTTGTCATCTCGAGTTTCGTATCCGAAACAGTTTTGCTCCGTCTGTGGGGAGGGTTACAAAAAGCCATGGCTCCCAAAACAAATTCAACACAAACCGCTACAGTGCATAGTATAGATACAGACACTTCTGCAGGTCAGGCTAATAATCAAGTCGTGACACGTCGTGATCTGGGCATACTAGCACAAAACCTTACCGTGCCTGCTTAGAGCAACTCCGTGTCGTCATTACCAATAACCCTACTTAACAACGAACCATAGATGATATGGAAAATCAGATAAAAAAACCTCCAAGAGCAAATGAATCCAATCCAAAACAATTCAAGTCATCCGGTATCTCGAAGTAAAAACACTGGGATGTCGCGCTCTAGTAGGAGGAACAAGAGGAGGCGTAAGATGTCAAAAATGCACCAGAGTTTTAGCAGAGGAGACTCGGAAGAAGGGGAATCCAAAACGGCCTCTCATGATGCCCGTACATTACTAGAGGTGAAGAGGCAGAAAATATCTAAAAGCGTTCAATCCTTGATAGATAGAAAACCGGAGGAAAGGAGAAAGACCTCCCTCACCGGTTCCAGTCACTACGAGAATCCAGCGGCGAAGAAGCAGGAGGAGTTTAACCGAGGAGGTCCTCTAGAGACCCCTATGCTGATAAACTCCCCGATTACCGCTGAAATTTTAGCAACGCCGAACCTCGCAAAAATTAAAGTATCAAATATGGCGGCCTTTGATGGCACTACCTGTCTAGAAGAATACATAATGGCATACAAGAACCTGATGCTACTATGTACCCCGGAACCGACACTACAATGTAAATTCTTCCCTACTACTCTCTCAGGAGTTGCGCTAACGTGGTACACCTCACTTCCCCCCCGGGAGTATTCGTACCTTCTCTCAACTCGAATACAAGTTTCTATGTCACTTTGTAGCTTCCCGAAGACAAGAAAAATCTAACTTCCACTTGCTCAGTATAAAACAACAAGAAGGAGAGTCCATATCCTCTTACCTGAAGAAATTCCATGAGGTTGTGCTGGAAGTTACGGAATTAGAGGAGTCAGTCTCCTTGAATACCCTAATCAATGGCATGAAGGCTGAAAAGCTAAAGTTTCAATTGGTTGAAAGTCAAGTGAAGACATACGCGGAGGCCATGAAGCAATGTCAAAGCTATGTCACGTCCTTTGAAATATGTCAGGCACATGACCCAAAGAAGCGAAAAGCAGAAAGGAAGGATCCACTACCACCTCACCATTCCTCTAGAAACAGGGAAGATTATTCTTCTAGTTAGGAGAGGAATTATGTACCACGACGTCATAATCCCCTTTCTGATATGGGGCCTCCACGATCCAGAAATGTCTACTCCGCGAAAGAAGGGCTGAGAACTCGTAACCTGATGAACAGAGGTAATGACCCATTATTTAATAGAGATCGAAAGGATATCTTCTTTGCTATCCAAGATGAGTTGTCGGCTCCACCTCCTACTACTACCCCTTCCGATTGTCGCAACTTCAACCTATGGTGTGACTACCACAAGGAACATGGTCACACCTTAGCCCAATGTCGCGAACTCAAGCGCATCTTATATCAACTCGCTGACGAAGGGAAGTTTGAACGATTTTTGGTCAGGAAGGAATACGGCACCAGAAACAACGCGGAAAGGCAAACCTGGAACCCGAGGCGGAGATCTCTTAGGAGGGAGGATACTAGAAGGGAAAGTTCCAACACCAAGGGAACTATCCATATGAACTGCGGGGGTTATGGAGAACACTATCCCACTATCCGTGCCGCTAAAGATAGTGTTGACACCTTGCTTAAGGGACCTCCAAAGTTCACCTCCTCAGGGCCCGTCATGAAATTTGATGTCACTACTTCCCAAACGTTGCAGCATCCTCAAACTAACTCGTTGGTAGTATCGATTAAAATTGGGCACATGAGGGTAAAACGAGTATTGGTGGATGCAGGGAGCACTGTTGACCTTATCACTATGGAATGCCTCCGACAGATGAAGTTCGTAGAAAAGCACCTTCAACCGCTAGATAAGCCTCAAATTGGGTTTGGAGGCAACCAAGTCACGCCTTTGGGCACTATTACCCTCCCTGTATGAGTGGGGGGAAAGTGATTCTTGCAGAATGATGTCCATCCGTTGTACGGTGTTAGATGTAAAGTTCCCATATAATGCAATCATGGGGCTTCCTCTCATCAACAAGCTCAAAGATGCAATCGTCCCACATCAACTGCTGCTACAGTTCGAACAGGACGATGGCAAGGTGGCATACATAAAGGGGATCAAGTCGCCGCTCGCCAATGCCTCATCAACACTCTAAAACAAGAGTCTCCCGAAGTTCCCTCCAAGAGGAAGAGAGAAAAACCTCCCTTCGTCATGAGTGTATATACCGATACACCTAATACTCCAATCAAACCCATAGTCGAGTTCTGTAAGACGCGATGTCTTGGCCACCATAGCCGAGTTCCGTGATATCTTTGCTTACTCTGTGGAACAAATGCCCGGCATGCCCCCTAATGTCATGTGCCACAAGCTTGACATAAAAGCTTAATTTAAGCCGATAAAACAAAAGCTGCGCCATCAAGGGAAAGAAAGGACTGAAGCCACAAAAGAACAAGTCAAGAAATTGCTGAAAGTCGGGTTCATCCGAGAATGCAAGTATTCTGACTGGCTATCTAATGTCGTTCTTGTAAGAAAACCAATGAGAAGTGGCGAATGTGTGTCGATTTCACAGAACTCAACAAAGCATGCCCCAAAGATGACTATCCTCTCCCCAAGATAGATAGGCTGGTAGATTCACGGCAGGCTATGCCCTACTGAGTTTCATGGACGCTAATGCGGGTTATCACCAAATCCCTTTAGTTCCAAAGGATCAGCCTCACACACCTTTCATCACGAATGCCAGAGTATACTACTATAGGGTCATGCCCTTTGGCTTGAAAAATTCTAGGGCCACTTATCAAAGAATGGTCAACAAAGTCTTCCAATCTCAGAAAGGTCGGAATCTGCAAGTTTATGTGGACGAAATGACAACAAAAAGCAAGTAGGACTCCGAATGTGCCGCGGATTTGAGATAGACATTCTTGACCCTCCGTAACCACCAAATGCGACTTAATCCTAAGAAGTGCGTATTTGGGGTCACTGGAGGGAAATGTCTCGTTTTCCTGGTAGACGAAAGCGGCATAGAAGCCAACCCGGACAAAATCCAGGCGATAATGAAGATGAAGTCACCTACCTCAGTAAATGAGGTCCAACGGCTAACCGACTGTGTTGCTGCCTTGGGGAGATTCATGTCGAAGTCAGCAGATAAGTGCTCTCCCTTCTTCAAAACCCTCAAGCAAGCGAAATTTGAGTGGACGGAGAAAGTTGAGGAATCCTTCAAACAACTAAAGGAATACTTGGCCTCCCTTCCCAAATTGGTATCACCTATCAGCAGAGAAACTTTGGTGCTGTATGTCTCAGTCTCCGAATACTCTTTATCAGGGGTACTAATTGCAAAAAGGGAAAAAAATCAACTCCCCATCTATTACATTAGTCACGCCTACCGCGGCTCAGAGGGAAACTACACTGAAGTGGAGAAAGTCTTGTTTGCAATAGTAACGGCTAGTAGAAAGCCGAAACCATATTTCCAATCGCACCAGATTGTAGTAAGGTCCAACCAACCTTTGAAAAAGATCCTAGAAGGGAAGAATCATTCAAGCCGTGTTTCTGATTGGGCTAACCAATTGGCGGATTTTGGAAATGAGTATGAGCCACGGACTGCAATAAAAGCCCAAGCTTTGGCTAACTTCATCGCAGAAACTACCATTCCAACCCCTCCTGAACCCAATCAAGAATGGAAGTTATACGTGGATGGTTCCTCCACCAAATTTAATGGTGGAGTAGGCCTTCTCATCATATCATCTGCCTGAGTTTGCATGGAAAGGGTAGTCAAATTTGAGTTCGTGGCATCAAACAATGAAGCAGAATATGAGGCACTTTTCTTAGGGCTCAGGAAATGCCATGAAGCTGGGGCGAAAGTGCTATCTACATTCTTCGACTCTCAATTAATACTGGGGCAAGTAAATGGGGAATTTGAAGCAAAGGATGAGAGCATGAAAATGTATCTGCAGCAGGTGAAGGAATTTATCAAAAAATTCGTTAAATTCACCTTGTCTCACATCCCAAGATCTGAAAATGCGCAAGCTTATTCCGTAGCAAGACTCGCTAGTTCGACTGAAACATTCGCGGTCGAGATATTGTGTGGGATGTTCTCCCAAATCCGAGCATCAATTTCATGGTATATCACATAGACAGATCAGAAACATTGATGGAACCCTACATCCAATACTTGTAAAACAACACCTTGCCGCAAAATGAAGGTCAAGCCAAGATGCTCCAAAAGAAGGTAAACTGGTTCGAGCTTCATGAGGGAACGCTGTATAAGAAATCCTACACTCACCCTTTGCTGAAATGTGTAATCTCTGAGGAAGGGAAATTACATCATCCGGGAAATACATGAGGGTGGTTGTGGAATCAAGGAGTACGAACTGTCATTAGTAAGGTTTGTCAGTTCATATGGCGAAATATCATAATGAGGTATGGCATAATTAAGGTCATAATCACTGACAACGGAAGACAATTCATCAGCAAGAACACGGTGGAGTACTACGACAAATTCAACATCCAAATCCAATTCAGCTCAGTATCTAGGCCACAAAAAATGGCCAAGTAGAATCTGCCAATAAGGAAATCCTTAATGGCATCAAGAAAAAGATCTAGGGAGCAAAAGGAACTTGGGAAGAAGAAGTACCAGGCATGCTATAGGCTAGCAGGACAACCATTAAAGAAGCAACAGGTCACACCCCTTTCTCCTTGGTTTATGGTTCTGAAGCTGTTTTACCCGTAGAAATTGGAATCCCTTCTAGAAGAATTACATTCCACTCACATAGAGATAACACGGAAGAAAAGAAAATCAACCTAGACTTGTTGCCAGAAACCAGAGGAAATCCCCTATTAAGATCCATAGCTTAAAAGCAACGGATGATTCGCCATTTCAACCGCCATGTTAAAACAAGAATGCTTCAAGAAGGTGACTTCGTACTCCGTAAAGTCTAGGCAACTGGAAAAATAGTGGAAAAAGGCAAACTTGGGGCTAATTGGGATGGACCCTTCAAAATAATCCGCCCCTTTAAACCGGGAACTTTCAAATTAGAAGACTTGAAGGGCAAGAAACTTCAACGACCGTGGAATGGAGATCATTTGAAAAAATACTTTATTTAACAAGATATGCAAGGGGCCACCATCAATAGGACATCAGTCATTTATCAGTCATTTACTTTCAATTTTTTTTCAGCATTTCAGTCAATCAAGTACTTTCAATTTCTTTCGGTCAGATGTAATCCAAATCTTCAAGTTAATATCCAAGTTATGTAAGCATTTTTCATTCAAGACGTAATCCAAATCTTCAATTTTGTCATTAAAGTATTGTCGATCATTTATATCAGATCCAAAAATTCAATGCTAGACGTATTTGACATGTTTTCATAATTCAGTATTAAAAATAAAGTTTGTCAGACGTACTTGACGACCAATCTATTTAATCAAATTCTATTTTTGCATAACTTCTTAAATTTAGCATTTTATCTCAATAATCCGTATAGTCAATAAGTCGGACCCTAAAAAAAGGGTCCCTTGTCCACAATATTCTAAGTATTGAAGGTTCCAAGAAACAGTCAATTCGACAAGTCGGATTCTAAAAAAAAGGTCCCTTGTCAAAAAACATTCAATGTATGGAGATTTATTAAATTGTCACATCGACAAGTCGGATTCTAAAAAAGGGGTCCCTTGTCAAAAAACATCCTAAGTATTGAAATTTATTAAATCGTCACATCGATAAGTCAGATCCAAAAAAGAGGGCTCTTTGTTGAAAAAAGAAATCCTATAGTATTCAAGAAAACTTCAGTCATATCGTTGAGTTGGATCCTTATAGAGAGTTATTGGCTGTTTAAAAATATTCTAAGTATTCTGTAGTAAAGGCTCCCATAAGCCGTCATATCGATGATTCAGACCATATATGGAGGGCCCTTAATAAAAATCAGACAATCGCTTCAAAGGATCAACGAAATATCATAAAACTTAGCCTATGTTCAGTAAATTCACGCAGTATCAACAACATGTACTGCAAAATCCAAAAATAGATATTCCGCGGATTCCCGCTAGTACATCAAATAGTTACAAAATTCAAAGTTAATTAATTACAAGTTGTTCTGAATCACAAATCAAATATTTTCCAAGAAACCAGCAACTTCGACATCGGCGGCAACTTCTTGGGCATCCTGTTGTTCTGGAGAGAAGTCTATATATTTTTAAACATTGAATGGCTCCACTTCAATCTCCGATAAATAATTGCGTAAACCTTGAAGGCTCTTCCCATCATCAATCAAAAATTTGACAAGTCTAAACTTAGATTTTCTAGCTGGTAAATCGATAGATTCCGTGAGGCTCAGGCACAGGTGAAGGGGACAGGGTCAGATCTTTCAAGTCTAGGCACATGGCCTCCTTTTCCGTTTCCTCGCTTACCTTCTTCAGCCAATCTTCCTGCTCTTGGGCGTCCCATTCCGGGTCAACTAGAACCGCGGATTCCTTTTTAAGCTTATCTTGAAGATTGGCTAGCGCCTCACCCCTTTTCTCCTTGGCTGTTTGGTGAAGCGAATCAAAATCTACCCCCATGGCCGTTACAGCTAGACAAAACGATTCCAAACTAATCATAGCACTAGCCTCCATCATCTCAAGGGTCAGCTTGTCCAAGAAGGTCGCGGCTTTAGATTCATCATATGTTAGCCAATCACGTGCATTCCTGGCCTGCCTTTCAGAACGAAGCTTGTGAACCCTTGCAGCGTCCAGCAAAATATTAAACTTCACCATGTCCTCCTCCACCTGCTTTGAAAGGAATTGGTTCTGGTGAGCCAACTTCTAGTGGGTCTCAATCAGATCACCAACTCCATGGCCTAGAGTCGCGAATAGGCCAGTTGCATTGTCAAGATTTCCAATAGAGCTCTTCAATTGCTTCATCGCCTATTCTCTCCATTGTTCGGTTCTGAGCAAGCGCGACTTCAATTCATCACACTTAGCGACGTTCCCCTTAAGACACGACAACTCACCCAACTCTTCTTTTAGCTTGTGAAGCTCTTCATTCTGCTCATCGCACCGAGCAGTCAGAGCTTCCATTGTTTTCCTGCCGATGGCACTTTGCCTATGCAGGTTCTACTCCTACGACAACCTCAAGAATGCTTGTAGGAAAAAATATTAAAAAACATTCCATACATAAAAAAAAGATGTATAGAGTAAATATTACCTTTGTCGCCGATGATTGCAGTTGGCGCACCCTATCAAGGGATGACACGGAATCCAGATGATCCACGTCCTTTTGGCTGACCAGTTGAGCGGAAGCTCGGTTGAACCTGGTCACCATTTCCTTGTAACCCAGCTCTGAAAAAAGCGTGCCTGGGTTAAAAGGCACGACATCCCTACGGTTGTACGCCGCCTTTTTCAAAGGTTCGACGACGGGAGCTGATTCATTAACCTTCTCTTTACCCTTGCCCCTAGCTTGTTTTTTGAGGGGAATAGACACTTCTCCCTCAACAAATCCGATCACTAATGGAACAACTGTCTTTATTTGTACCTTGGAAGCCTTTTTAGCCACGATTTCCGCGGAAGAAGATTCCCGTTTTCTTTTCTTTTTCTTCTCCTCGGATTTTTCCTTCTTCTCTTCCTTCTTCTTTATAGGGATTACCCTTTTCATTTCATCGGGAATATGAAACTTTTTTCTTTCCTCTAAAAGCTGCAGAGCTTCTTTGTCAGAAGGTACAGCGTCTAGCCCCTTGGTTGTAGTTACCGAGTCCTGGATGGAAACAGCGTCAATAAGGTCTTAATGATAATTTTAACAAGTCAAAGAGTCTACCTTAGGGGGTTGAGGTAATGGTCTATCTGCAAGCCTTTGGTCAGGGCCATGTGCAAACCGCATCATTGAAAACTTCATCAGTTTCGGATGCTTCTTTGTTAAGTTCTCTTTTTCGATCCTGCAAATAAAATACACGGGTAAGAATACAATTATGCAAATGAATCGAGGCGAGTAATAGCAATCCTTACTCTTATTAATTGATAAGCTGATTTGAAATGCGGAAAGAAGATCCTCATTCATAAGCTCAATCGATGAAGGAATCCAATTGAATTGGACGTTCATGGGTTTCCTGTCATGTTTCACATCCATCTTGGCATACTCTATTATTACCGCGTCAGTAACAGAACACTGCGGTATCCCATTGTTTAAACCCGTAAGGTTGGGCTGTATGTCAAAAGATATCTTCACGTTCCATCCTTTGGAACAATACAAATAGGCAAACTTTGTCCTATAATTTCTCTGATTATCCGGTAAGTCGTGGACTATCTTCAGTCCACGACGGTGGGTGAAGGTGATCCATCCACATCCAAAATTTTGTGAATTACACAGTCGTACCCTAAATATGTACCTAAAGACTATGAGTGTAGGAGGAACACTCAAAACTTTGCATAAAAATCAAGAAGGCTACAATACAACCCCAAGCATTAGGATATAATTCTGGCACTGAGACGTTCAAAACATCTTATACTTCTCTACAAATTGGGTGTAAAGGAAACCTTAGTCTCTGCTCAAACGCGGGAATGTATACTGCTATATAATGCGGAGGGGAAAACCTTACGGTATCATAATTCCCTGGTGTTAGTAAATTATAATCATCTGTTAAACCAAATTTGCTGGAGATTTTTTCCCTTTGTTTCTCTAACTCTCCTTTTGTCACTAAGTCGACAAAATAATTTAAAGGACCGCCGTCTAGTATGTAGAAAGGATGAGGTGGTTGCACTACACTTTCTCTGCTAGAGGATTCGCTTGACCCTTCCATCTTTTCCATATCTACATACAATAACCCTTCTAGATCAGGATTTATTCTTGGCAAGTAGTTGGGGAAGAAAGCAATGCTCGTTTCCCAAGGAGAAGGTTGACGTTTGTCCGATATATAAACAGGAGAAACAGATGACTCCCCGGTCTTAATTGATTCATAGTAGGGGTAATCTTAACATCACTACTCTCATCCGAGTCACGTTGTTCCGGGTCCTTATTTTCTATTTGGTTACATACAAGTAAAGGGGGAAATTTGGAGTTAACAAGTTTAGTTTCTATGTTAGCCGCGGAATTAGTGTCAGCCATGGTTAAAATAAATTAATAATTGAAATTTTTCGAAGCTCAAGGTTAAGTTCATAAATATGTTCAAAGCTTTGATGAAAACATTCAAAGCCTTGATGAACAAATTCAAGATTATGATGAACAAACTCAAGTATATTATGAACAATTTGAAGAAATTCAAGAAATTTGAAGATAAGTTTGAATACCTTTTGAAGATCTTGAAGATTTATGTCAGAAGTTTGAAGATTATGTCAGAAACTTTGAAGATCTTGAAGAAATTTGTAAGAGTTTGAAGATGGGTTGAAGATTGTCAGAGCTTCTCTCTCTAGTTTTCATTCACTAAAATATAAGTTATGAATGCAAATGAAGTTAGCTGAGAGGAACAATTCCAAATTTTCCTATTTATTGCAGCAATAAATGCTCAACTACCATTTAACTCGAGAAAAGTCTTAACATGGAAATAACACCGTCCATGAAGTCGATAAGTCGGACCCCCCTGAAGATCTTGGATGGGAAAATTTTTCTAAGTCCTCAATCGGTCTTAGAAAAGTCCACAGAGTCGATAAGTCGAACCCCATGGCAGATACTAGAAGTTGAAAAATATACTAAGTATGGGGCTAAGATGCATCTTCCATAAGGAATACAAGGGTGAATCCGCCAGGTCGATAAGTCGGACCCCTTAGCAAGGTTGCAAATTGAAAAATTGGTTGAGTACCAAGGAATACATTTATTAAAGTCGTAGGGTCGATGAGTCGGACCCCTCATAGACCCTGGGAAAGGAAGAATTTGTCTAAGTATGAAAGGTGTCGAATTGATCTAACAGTTCGCTCAAAATAAGGATGAAACACAAGGTTATGTCTGTGTTATCGATGAGTCGGACCCTCAATATTGCTCAAGATGTTAAAAATATTTTAATTGTTGAACATGCCTTATTTCCTGGTCCGACTCATCGACATGACGACCTCATGAAAAGTTATTGGGGTCAGATGCATTTAGATAAGTGTCCGTAGGGTCGATAAGTCGGACCCTCAGGGGTGTCCAGTTTGTCAAAAATTTTATAAGTACCAAAAGTGTCGGGTTATGTGTTACACAGAAGCCGCGGCATTATGTGCTAGGTTGAGCATAAAGTTTAGTACTGATTTATAATATCTCTATCTGCGGCATATGTTAGAATAGGATTGTTGAAATGTTCTATATTATCGATAAGACAGACTCCTTTTAGGGCTAATTTGGCGTGAAAATTCAAAAATTCAAGAGGCTCGCTGTAATATATATATTACGCGGCATGTTAAGAAGAATTAGGACAAATTTAGCCGTGGGGTCGATCAGTCGGACCCCCTGGGTGGTGTTATCTTCAAAAATGCGTCTAAGTCATAAAAACTCAAAATGTTGTCGTAGGGTCGATGAGTCGGACCCTCTTGGGCAACTAAGTCCAAAATCAATGACGATTCCGCGACATACAAAGCTTGGGGCTCTATGAGCTGTTTTTCTTTAGCCCATGGCTTCTAAAACACATTATGCGGAAGTTAGTTTATTTTCGCAACATTCTCCTCATATAAGTCGCAGAATGCCTGAAGATGTCACCTTTGTATGACTTGGTGCAAATGAGGGACTTTCCCCTAAGGGGGGCTATGGTGAAAAAATTTTCTAAGTTATTATTCTTTTCGAAGCATTCTCCTCATATGTGTCGCGGAATAATATGTAGAGGACACACTTGTGTATTAGCTGTTCATAAGAAAAAGGTTCTTTCCCTTATGTACCGCGGACTCAATAAGTCGGACCCTCTTCGAGGGTCCTAACCTAGATATCTTTCTAAGTTGTTTTACATTCCGTGGCATTTTTCAAGAAATAAACCGCGGAACAGTCCTTATATATTCCGCGGCATCTTTCTTCATTTTTTCACCTTAACTCAGTATTTGACGCGGTTAAGTTGGCGAAATTATTTTTCGTGTTCACTTAATAGTGCGAAAGAGGACAACTGTATTGAAATAAGAGGATGCTTGTATTTTGTACTTCCTTTGACCTTCGATGATATTCTTTCCGCATAAAGAAAGATGTTTCAAATCGTTGGGGCTCTCCTTTTTACACCATCCTTCATGCGTATGGCTAAATGTCATGGTAACATTTATTTATGTTATTTATTTAATTAATTTGTTATTTAATAATGCCACCTATACACCATTTTATTATGTTGACCTTTATTATCAATCAAAGGGCTTCTAACTAATTTCATAACTACCTTACTTAACCACTAGGCAAGTAACTACCCAGATCCTAAAAATAACTACCCATTACTAATAACTACCTCCTATGATGTCCATTATCTCCTCATGCCTCTCTTGGAAGTAACTATTCCTCCTTTTCCTATATAGAAATCCACCAGCAAACCTGAAGAAACCAAATCATTCTTTTGCATCCACATACTACTCAATCATCCTCCTCTCATCTCCCAACAACTACAACATTCTTTAATTCCCACCAGAACTCTTTCATCACCCGTCCTCAATTATCGATTATTTCGTTCATCCATCTGACTTGAGCGTCATATGGGTGTTCTGGGAGATCACCCCCCGGGCAAGTCTAACTTGTTGTATGCAGGATCACAGGAGCAAGAGGCGAAATCGTTCAACGACAACTTAAAGACAATTGAGCTTCAACAACACTTCATCTTCAGTGTTTGCAAGGTCATTTGTCATCTCGAGTTTCGTATCTGAAACACTATTCATTGTCATCGATGGGGTAATCCCCCAACGCTTTGATTGAAAGTTTCTGTGTACGACTTTTCTCCCCAATTATATTCTCTGATTTAGACGCACGGGAATCAAAGAGGTTAGGTGTTATAACTCCGAGGTGTTGATTTTCTCTAGGGCTCCACACTAGGGGGGGGGGGGAGGATTTGCTAATCCTTAAACTTTGTATCATAGCCCTCTCATATTCCTTAGTAGAAGGCTTTTGTTCACTACATATTGTTTCCTGACCACCATATGAAAACCATCTTTTTGTTTTCGTGGTCTAGTGTCTTTTTTGGGGGGTTGCCTCGACTACCAAACCTACCATAACAATCTCTCAAAAATTAATTTAATCCTCAATATCAGATAAATTAATTTTTACAACATTGGGTTTTAAAGGTGTGACCACTCAAACTTTTAGCAGCCACATCCGGCTGTACGATCTCCGGCAAAGGACGATCGATTTGGGTAGAAGGCGCGGCTGACTTCTAGGCTTCGGTCTTCCTCGGTCTTCCCGGCCCTCATGCCTTAGTTGGTTCAACCATGCTAGGCTGCAATGGTGAACCCAGGGTATGGAATCATACGAGAGAGAAGCTCCTGGAGGAGAGCATGTATTAAATTTTAGCATAAAACTTTTACAATATAAACACTTTTCTTCTCTTTTGCTCCGCTTCTTGATATAACATCTTCAACCGAACTAAAATTATAAAAATATAACTATTAATTGAAAAAATAAGTTTGACCCAGTCGTACAAAATATAGGTCGATTCATACAAAACATCCGACTAGTTCCATATTTCGATTGTTTGAAATATTTTTAATTTATTTAGTTATATTTATTTTTTAATTTAATTAAAGTTAGTAATTTTAGTTTAAAGTTAAGAGTTTTTCTTTTATAATTAAAAAATAGATACGTTAAATTTTTGTAATTTAATTAGAAAATACTTCCTCCGTTCCAAAATACTAGCAACATTTGCTTTTCACGCCGTCCAATACACTAATTAAGAGTGATGAATGAATAATATCATATTTTCTAATGTTGAAACTAGAGCTGTTCATGGGTGGGCTACATGCCAGGCTCAACACACCCAACTCGAAAAACGGGCGGGCATGGACAACGTTTTTAAAAAAAACTTAAAGCTTGGACAGGTAATTACCCGTCTGCCAAGATAAATGGGCGGGTAGTGACGCCAAAAAAATATCCGCGGGTATACCTGTCCGCCCGCTAAATTTAATATTTTAATTATTATATAATTAATTCTATTGCTATGAAACTAGTAATCTAGTGTCTAGTACTACATACACAACTTTAGTAATTAAAGTCAATACCCATTTTAATAATTTTTTAAATTAATTGAATTTGAAGAGGTATATGTCTGGACTTCGTACTCCATAGTAAGCTAATTCGATGATGGAATGTTTTCGTTGGATTATCCAATATAATGTTTATATTCATGTAATTTGAGTATTTTGAGACTTTTTATGCATTTTGAGTATTTTAGACAATGTATTGTATTTTAATTGTTATTAAATCTTAATTCTATGATTTATATTATATTTTAAATTGTTATAAAATAAATAACCGCCTACCCGTGGTTCCCGCCCACTTTAAAAATGGGCAAGTAGCGACAAAAAAGTATGCCCGCAAATGCGGGCGGGATTTAAAATATTTGAGCTTGTGGGCATATTTTTTAGGTACTACCCAGTCCGCTACCAATCCAAACTCGCGCATAAACATCTCTAGTTAAAACTAATATAAAATGCAGAAAGCATGACAACATAATAAAATAAAATAAAATAAAATAAAATAAAATAAAATAAAATAAAAGATAATCATATTTAAGAAGCGGGTATGCATCATCAACTATATATTAATCATGTAATATCCCTCTAGGTTTTTCCTTGGGAGGGTTCTCTCTAGTCGCTTGTCGTGCTAGTTTTATCTTCAGGCCTTGAAGTCTTATCTTCTTTGTTTTTCTATTCTATTTCTTTGTGTTTCCTTCTATCTTTCATTCTTCTCCGGCAGTTGTCTTGGAATGGCGTCGGTTGGTAATAATTCGCAGAAAATATTAAGGGCTTTGAAATCTGTTTCGAAACCTAGTTTTCATAATAATAATAGAACTTTTCTTGGGAAAGAAGTCATCTCTGAATCTTTCTTGCCTGAAATCCAAGAACTCCAGAGTACCCAGGATTATAAATCTAAAGAAGAGGACGAGGTTGTTTGGGAGGAATAGGTGGGAGAGGAGGAGGAGAAGAAATTAGCCTTAAGGTTAATTGGCAGAATCAGGACGAAGAGAAATTTTAACTCTAATGCGTTTATGAATACCATTAAGAGTATTTGGGCTCTAAAACACGGGTTGGAAATAAGCAATATCGGGAAGAACAAGTTCCAATTCCAGTTTCATCACTGGAGGGATAAGAAGAAGGTTCTAGACGGCCAACCATGGCACTTTGACCATTACGCTCTTCTTCTTGAAGAGATTAATGACTTAGAGAAACCATCAGAAGGAGATCTTTTTCAACTACCGGTTTGGGTTAGATTTTATGATATCCCGTTCAAAGGTCGGCATAACGAAGGAAACGCTCTTATTCTGGGAAACAAGGTTGGAGAATTTCTTTTACATGACAAATGTGAACTGTCAGGAATGGAGAAATCGATGAGGCTGCGGGTTCTTCTTGATGTAACAAAACCCCTCAAAAAATACATCAACTTGAAGATGAGGGGTGGCTAAACTAATCGAGTGTCTGTGAAGTATGAAAAACTCCCGCTGTTTTGCTTCCACTGCGGACGGTTGGGGCACGGAACGAGAGATTGTGATGACTACCATGGAGAGGGAACACCGCCCAAGAATTTCAATGGAGGCCTAAAAGCATCACCGTGGAGACCGATACGTGATAGTGGTGATAGTGAAGAGGGTGATGGTAAGTCTTGGTGTGCAAGAAAGTTGTTTGTGGTAAAGCCACATGTTACACCCCAATCGTCTCCAATAAAGGAAAAGGTTGAAGCTGTGGTGCAGTTGCTGGATAACGTGGAGATTGTTTCAAAACATTATGGGGATCAGTCGGAGTTGCAAGAACGCAGGGGGGTCACTCTTGATAAGAAGAGTAATCAGGATCAACAAGTTGATGATAATACGTATGATGAAGGAAACACAGCTATGGTTATAAGGGTAGACTCCCAGCCTAGAAAGTGGAGAC
The DNA here is from genome assembly GCA_019425755.1 of Amaranthus cruentus. Lineage (NCBI taxonomy): Eukaryota > Viridiplantae > Streptophyta > Magnoliopsida > Caryophyllales > Amaranthaceae > Amaranthus > Amaranthus cruentus. Next base: position 3,023,453 of record CM033466.1, read on the forward strand.
GGAGACAGAAGGGAGATTCCAGATCCGAGAATAGGTCTTCTGTTAGTGTCCCTCTTAAGGGATGTTTTAAAAGACCTAATGACAGTGACTTGCTCCTTTACTCTTCTGATTTCAACAATGATGCCAACAAGAAACGTGCGGTTCCAATGGAGGTGGAGAATGAAAATCTTGATGTCAAAGTGGTGAGCCCCACTAGAAGGGCTCTTGGTGATCAATGAGGCCTATTCTTTGCTGGAATTGTTGTGGATTGGGGAATTCCACGACGATTGCCTCTCTCACCGATTTGGTGAGACATTATTCCCCTTCCTTAGTCTTCCTTTCGGAAACTAAATGTTCAGGTGCGGTTATAAAGAGAACTCAACAGAAGACAGGTTTGGATAATGGTTTGTGGGTTGACCCGATCGGAAAAGCTGGCGGCTTGGCCCTTATCTGGTCAAAAGAGGAAGAAATCAGTCTTAGGTCGATGAGTTCTAGGTTCATTGATGTTAGTATTCGCCACTTCTCAGGAGAACATTGGCGTTTTACGGGCATCTACGGATGGGCTGATCATGGGCATAAGCATAACAAGTGGGATCTTATCAAAAAGTTAGGCGGGGAATCGGATATGGCTTGGCTTGTTGGGGGTGACTTTAATGAAATTTTATTTGCTCATGAGAAAAGCGGAGGCAACCCCTATGATGTTTTCTCAATGAAGATGTTTCGTGATGCACTGGACTGTTTTAAACTTTCTGATGTTAACCTCAAGGATTATTCTTTTACTTGGTGCAATGGTAGAACGGAGGGTTTTATTAAAGAAAGACTCGATAAAGCGGTTGCGAATCCTGAGTGGCACGATTTGTTCAGAAACGCTAGTACGGATACGGTCGTTTGGGATAGCTCAGACCATTATCCCATTTGCATTTCTTTTGATGAGCTCCCAGTGTCTGATGTGCGAAACAAATTACTCAAAAAGAAGATGTTCAGGTTCGAGGCGAAATGGCTTAGAGCTGATAACTTTGATGAGGTTATAAAGGAGCTTTGGGTCCAATCTGACCAATCAGGTCACCCGACTTGGATGGCTAGAGTTAAACGGTGTGGCAAGCTCCTTATGAAATGGGATAACGAGACGTTCAAGCATACACAGTGGAGGATTGCTTGGTTGAAGAAAAGGATGACGAGATTGCGAACTATCCCTCATTCCAGAATTACTATTGAAGAAAGCAGAGAAGTTGAAAAAGAGCTTCGGAAGCTCTGAAGGTTTGAAGAAACCGTGGCGTGGCAACGATGTCGACCCTTTGTACTTAGGGATGGCGATAAGAACACGGCCTATTTTCATGCGAAAGCCTCGAGTAGACTAAAAAGGAATAATGTCAAAATGCTCCAGGACAAGTACGGGAACTCCCAGACTTCCATTGATGCAATTAAGAGCGTGGTTATTGATTTTTATGTGAACCTTTTTACCACTTATAGAGCCCCGATCATGATATGGTTGATAACAGATTAGATGAAGGGATGGTTGCAGACCTTATAAAACCATACTCTAGGGAGGAAATTGTGCTAGCCCTTAAGGATATGCATCCGTGTAAATCCCCGGGGCCAGATGGCCAGATGGGTTACCCGCTTTGTTCTACAAGCGATACTGGGATCTTGTTGGAGAGATTTATGTTCGTTGGCTCTGAATTTCTTGAATAGAGGTATTATGTCGAATGACCTAAACCACACCTTTGTTGTTTTAATTCCTAAAGTGCGCAAGCCTATCGACATGAAGGATCTAAGACCTATTAGCCTTTGTAACGTCTCCTACAAGATTATTTCGAAGGTTCTCGCAATCGGCTCAAGAAGATTCTTCCAGCCATTATTGATAAGTACTAAAGTGCGTTTGTTCCAGGAAGGTTGATAACAGATAATATCATTCTTTCTTCAGAAGTCTTCCACTTTATGAAACATAATCAAGCAAAGAAGCAAGGGTATATGGCGTTAAAGTTAGACATGAGCAAAGCGTACAATCGAATTGAATGGGACTTCCTTCACAATATGATGCTGAAAATGGGATTCCCACCTTGCTGGGTCGATCGTGTGATGACTTGTGTCTCAACTGTGTGTTATTCGTTTCTTATTAATGGTCAACCTACGGATCCTATCATTCCTCAAAGAGGGTTGCGCCAAGGTGATCCCATCTCCCCATACCTCTTTCTTTTATGTGCGGAAGGGTTCGGTGGTCTTATTAAAAAAGCGCATGAAGATGGCAAGCTACATGGTATCGCTGTCAACCAAGGCGCTCCTAGTTTATCCCACCTCTTCTTCGCCTATGATAGTGTCCTCTTTTCCAGGGCTAATTTGAGGGAGGCATCTACTTTAAAAAATATTCTCCAGACCTATGAAAAGCTGTCGGGTCAAAAGATCAACATTGAGAAGAGCGAAGTATCGTTTAGCGGAGGTCTTGATCGTAACGTCCGTGATACAATCCGGTCTTTCTTGGCTATGGAAGAAGTCCATCATCATGATATACTTGGGATTTCCCACCATCTTCGACCGCTCAAAAAAGATCTCTTTCTCTGGTATTCGCGATCGCATATGGAAAAAATTGCAAGGATGGAAGGAAAGGCTTTTGTCTAGAGCCGGGAAAGAAATCCTTATTAAGTCGGTCATTCACTCTATCCCGAGCTTTGCCATGAGTTGTTTCAAGTTGCCTCATTCCTTTTTCAAAGAAGTTGTTTGCATCACAAGAAGGTTCTGGTGGGGATCGCACTCGTCGAGAGGTATTCCTTGGAAAGCCTGGTCTTTCTTATGTAAACCAAAAGACGAAGGGGGTATGGGGTTTCGAGATCTTGAGAAGTTTAATGTTGCCTTGCTCGCAAAAAAGCTTTGGCGGCTCCACTCCAGCCCAAATTCTCTTTTGGCTAGGACCCTTAAAAGCAAATACTTCCCGAATAGCAACATTTGGGAGACCACTATGGGCTACAACCCCAGTTTTGCTTGGAAAAGTATAGTGGGTGCTAGATCTCTGCTTGAAAAGGGTACAAGGTGGAGAATAAGGAATGGTTTGACCACAAAGATTTGGAAAGATGCATGGTTAGGAGGTAATGGTTCCGGTAAAGTGATTTCTCCTCCGTCCCTCTTCTCTCCCGATGCCACGGTTCATGAGCTGATCAACCCAAATCACTGAAGCTGGAACAAAGCTTTGATCGACAATATATTTCTTCCTATGGATGTAGAGCAGATCTTGAAGGTTCCTTTATGCGAAGATAGGATGAATGACGAAAGGGTGTGGATCGAGAATGAGGAATGTGTGTTTAAAGTCAAAGATGCGTACAAACTTGCCATGAGGTCTGAGGATTTTTCGTCGTGTTCCTATGGGGCGGATCCGATGTGAAAGAAGCTTTGGTCGTTAAATATTCACCTAAGGCTAAGATGTTTTTATGGTGTGCTAATTGGGACATCATCCCTCACAATGGTAACCTCCATAAGAAGGGTATTATGTATTCTCCTAAATGTCCTAGGTGTGGTGAGTATGAATCTTCCCTACACACATTTTGTGACTGCAGCTGGGTTCGAAAATTTTGGAGCCTCGCTCCCTCGATGATTTGTAAAAAAACAGCCTTGGATATTCGTAGTTGGTTTACTAAAGTTTTAAAGGAAGCAAAGCTCCCTGATGCGGAGCTGCTGGCCATTCTTTTATGGCAAATATGATTTGTTCGAAATGAGCTATGTTTTGAAAAAATATATACCGCTCCAAAAGTATGTTTCAAAAGGGCACGCGACGGCCTCATGGAGTATCAAAGATGGAACTGCAATACAAGTCAGAAGAAGGCAAATAGGGAGAATGTTAAATGGTGTAAACCCTGTGAATCTCACATCAAGATTAATTTTGACGCCGCCTTAAATGATAGCAGAGAGTGTTATTGCTTAGGGGTGGTTGCTCGGGATAGTTCTGGTCAGGTTCTTCTAGCGGCTGCTCAAACACATCAAGAAGGCAAATAGGCAGAATGCTAAATGGTGTAAACACAGTGGCCTAGTACTTCAGCTGAAATGGACGAAATTAAAGCTGCGGAATGGGCCGTCATGTTGGCGACGGAGCAGCACTGGGATAATGTCATCATTGAAGGCGATGCAACTTTGGTAATCGAGGCTCTCAATAAGAATAGAGTTCGAGGCTTTCATGCCCAGATTTTGATAAACAATGTTTGCTCAAAGTTGGGTGTCTTGGATTGATTCTAGTCCATTATGGATTAGGGATTGTGTAATCTTGGATTCTTCTCCTTAGTAATGAAATTCAATCTTCAAAAAAAAAAAAAAAAAAAAAAAAAAAAAAGAAGCGGGTGGATTTATTCTTGGTAGCATAGGAGTCCAAGTTTAGATGTTTGACCGAGAGACAATCATGAATCATCTGATGCACATAAAGGATGATTTAATACTCACGTGTCAACTGAAATATTATTACTTGTATATGTACTTCTAACGTTTACAATCCCGCCTATTAATTTCCTGATGTCTTATAAAGTTGGTATAAATGTATGACAACACTCATTTTAATTTCTTCACCTCATAACATCATATTTCATTTTTCCTCAAAAGTCAGTATTTTAATTCATATATTCTCTTTTATCCTCTAATAAAATATGAATTCCTCACTTAATGCCTACAAATATTACTTATTATTTCTGTTATTTATTATATTATTTATGTTTTCTATTGGGGTTACAACCCAGTATTCCAACCCTAAACAACATTGTAAGTTTGTTTTTAATTAATTTGCTTATTGTTTATGATTTCAAACTAATTAAAATTCATATATTCATCTTATATATTGCTAGATATCTATGCAAAATTACATACAATAAATTTTATTAATGGAGATCTTAGTCACTCCGACCCAAAGGTATGTATTCATAACATCACTCACATTCCATATATCAATTATATTGTTTTTATAAGTTTTTTTTTTGTGCTTGGTGCATTTGTTTAAGAAGTTGTATTGACTTAGTGGGATTTAAGTATTACTTTTTAAATCATTTCACAATTGTCTTTCCTGGATAGACGATCTCAAATCGGCTTAATAAATTAGCAATTTAAGTTGTATTTAGTGCTACATAATATTATTTTCAAAATTTTATAACTTATTGTGTTTCAAAATTATTAAAATAACATTTTTCGATTTTTGTTTTCTATATTTTTTGTAATATATTACATTCCAATGACTATTGCAGAACCACGTACTTGTACTAAATAGTTTTAATTTACATAGATAAACTACAGGTCTATAGTTATATATATAGTGTCTATACCCACTTTTTGAAATACTACTATAAAGAGGGGTGACAAGAGAGACAAGAATAAATATGCTCCATTTGTCACTATAGTTGTCTTCCTCAGTTAATACTTAATGGTAGCATTTCAATTGTGTAACAAAGGATATACAACTCATTAGGGGTGTTCAATATGGGTTGGGATTCCATTTTGAGCTCTTATCTAGTCTGTTTTTAAAAGGGCTTTGTAAGGACCGAGCTGAAAAATGAGTCGGGCCAAAAACATGCTATATTATAATTTAAATGAATCGTGTTATAAAAGGACTCAATAATGGCTAAAAATAGGCCTTTGTAAATAGAATAATGAATGTATAATTAAAATACTATAAATGACAACGCCAATGAACTTATTAATATTTTTTCAATTTAATTACTATAATTGATACGTAGTTTAATTGTAATAAATTGATAAATCGGGATTAAAATAATTATAAAGGTCCGGCCATTTTAAGCCCATTATAGTTATAAAGGTCCCTTATTCGACCATGCCCATATTTACTTAAGCTCGACCCGACACTTATCCAGCTCATTGAACAACCCTAGTAGTGATAGTGTGTTCGAGGCAAAGTAGCTATGTGGTAATTTTTTATAGTCTAGGTCATTTTATTTATGCATTTATGAATCTATAGTTAAAGCATTTATAGTTGAGTTTTTTTTGGTATTGATATTTAAATCGCAGGGTAAATAAACAAATTTTCTTTGTTATAATTATTTTTAAGTTTTTAAGAGAATCTAATATAGAAATTAAATTTAATTTATATTTAATATAATTTATTTTAATTTTTCAAGAAAGAATAAATGATCAACTAATAAATCATAATTAAATTCTTATGCTTTCAAAGAAAAAATAATATTAAATTACATAAAAGTAATACAAAAAATTTTCTCATATAAAACCAATGGCTGTATATATCATTTTCCATATTCGATATATTTTTTCTTATAGTAAAAAACATTAAAAAAGCAACGTTGTCCTTGAGTTATTAAAAAACAATCTATTATTTAATACTAGTATAGAAACTAAAATTTTATAATATATATAATAATATATATATATATATATAAAAATGTAAGTACTATATACTATCGTTCTTAAATTTACCAAATTCATGATTTTTTAAATCAAAACATAATTACTGATGTTTATTTTAATTATTTTCCTGATACATAACTTTTTTTTTCATTCAATTGAACATATTAAATTCTAGTTAACAAAATACAATTGCTATAGTATATCATACAAATACTTTACCTAATTTAATTAGTTTTAAACTTAAACAAAAATATTAGATTCTAACTTTGATAAATATTTTCATGCCTCTTTGAATGATGACACTTGAAATTTTTCAAGACTTTTATAGTATTGTATTAGATTCTAACTTTGATAAATATTTCCATGCCTCTTTAAATGATGACACTTGGAATTTTCCAAGACTTTTATAGTATTGTATTACATTACATTCTAACTTTGATAAATATTTTCATGCCTCTTTAGATGATGACTCTTGGAATTTTTCAAGACTTTCATAGTATTGTATTCTAAGTTAACAAAATAGAATTGCTATAGTATATCATACAAATACTTTACCTAATTTAGTTTTAAACTTAAACAAAAATATTAGATTCTAACTTTGATAAATATTTTCATGTCTCTTTAAATGATGACACTTGAAATTTTCCAAGACTTTTATAGTATTGTATGATTTTATAGTATTGTATGATTGTATAATTTATTAGGCTATTATACATAAATTATTGCTTTATTTTGGTACTTTATCGTTAAAGAAATCCATGAATATTTGAAATAGCATTTGGGTCAGGCTGCCATAATATCTATGTTTTTGTTGGCTATCATTGCCAACCACTAAATTTTATAAAACAGTTATTTTTCAAGCTCTAATTACTTATATATACCTGTAAATTTATCTCAAAATAATTTTTTTTAAAAGTACCTTAACGTTTTTAAATATTAAATTTGTATTTAAAACATCTTGAAATAACGAGTAATTAAAATCAAAGGCTTATAAATATAATAGAAATATCGATCATTAAGGTTGTTTAATTGTGCAACTAATTGGATTTAAAAGCCAATTGCAATTATAGAATTACCTCATATTTACTATAAATTAAATACATTTTGTGATTTCCAAAAAAAAAATACATTTTGTGCATTTGAATTTTTATGCTTTATTTTTTAATTTTTTATTGAGGGTTTTTGTTAATTGAATATAATTTATTTTTACTCAATGATAATGTTAATATTTTAAGATGGAGGCCTATAAAAGAAAATATATTAATTTTAAATGATGATGTGTTTAGCAACGAATCTAGTGATAGTAGTTTACTATAATTTTATTATATGGAAAACAATTAAAGTAAAAAAATAATCTAATCTATTTAACACAAATAGGTCATTTAACCATTAATTGTTTTTTGCTCAGTTTTATTTATTGTATGGTTTTTTTGTAAAAGTAATCTAGAAATTTCTAGTTACATATCTAGTATTTTGTACAATTTGTACTCTATCTAAGAAGCATCTAGATAAATATCTAAACTAAAGCATTAAAAAATGAAAATATTTAAGATAATATGATAGAAGGTCCTAGAAAATGTTATTAAAAAATTAAAATATCTAAGATATTTTAAAAGCTTGATCACTATAAATACCAATGATGTGCACAAGAGATGTACACCTTTCATCTTATAATGAGAGGTGTGAAAGATAAGTGAGACATGAGCTCACATAACAACACAAGTGAAGAGTTTATAGGTGCGAAACAAGTGTCCCACCAAAAATATTTTTGTACAATTTATGATGTAATTAAATATTTGTATTCAGTTAGTCTAATACAATATTTATTTGGGTACAACTACAAATTCTGCGTGCGCCCAAAACTTCTATCATTTTTCCATCCATGCTAATATATAACTACTTTCTCCACTCTGATTTATTTGCTACATAAGACTAAATGACATTATTTATCTTTCAAGTTGATTTCATATATTGTTGTTAATGGGTAAGGAGAAATACAATCAAGTGAGATCTTTGTTCAAATCATCTTATCACATACTTTTATAATATCAACTTTTTATAATTTTTAGTTGAACATTGTTTAAAATATAAATGTTCAAAGTTACACATTAAGTAACATAAAAAGTGAAATGCACCTGGTATAAATGAATGAAAAAACCAATTTATTAAATAAAATAATAATAATAATTATAAATTGTGTTTCATATATAGGGTGGAGTTAAAGAAGAGTTAGAGAGAGAAGTATACCCAATGGGTTCAAGTTTGCCAGACTGTTCACATGCATGCGGAGTATGCTCACCATGCAAGAGGGTTATGGTTAGCTTCAAATGTTCCTCAGAATCTTGCCCAATTGTTTACAGATGCATGTGTAATGGCAAATATTACCACGTCCCTTCTTTCAAGTGAACCTTAAATTATAAAGGATTTGTTTAATTTATTTGTTTCATCACTTTTGTAATGCTTTAATTTACTCTCAAAATTAAGATTGAATTGGGAGTTTCGTTTCATGTCATTTTTGTGTTTACTACTAGACTAATTATTGAGCACCTTATCAATGTTATTGCATCTTATACTATGATAACTACCCTAACAAGCTCAGGGATTTTAACTTTCTAAGAATGCAAAATTGCTTTTTGTTTCGTTAATAATTAACATAGAAATATTAAATTCTAAGGGATTTTAATTTGGTGGATTTGTAGGAAATTCATCATCAAGGTACCCTTGGTGATTACAAATTCTTCTTTTAATTGGAAATTATTAAGGCTAACCAAAGGACATTCTTTAATTTATAGAAAATTAGAAAAGAAATTATTTTTCATGCATTAAAGTTTTTCACTAAAATTAATATTATTTTAATTTATATGCTCACAATCACTGATGTCCCTCTTGCATGTATAAGTCAAGCAATTTACATTTATTTTAAATCTTATTGTGTAGAATCTGTGTAAAGTATGGATGCTATACATATTTTCTAATGTGAATATTAATATTATTTTATAATATTAATTCATTTACAAAATAAAATTTAATTATTAAATTTTTGTCTTTGTAATACTATAATCATCAAAGGGAATTAAAATTTATTATATATTATATTGATACATATATGTGAAAATCAAATAGACAAAAAATACCATCACATCTGAATAGGAGATGTTTTTGCAAAACTAAATCCAAACTGTCACATAAATTACTCATAGTAATTATTATTCATTAAGTGAACTAATTATATCGGAATATTGTGATACATTATGTAATAAAAGGGTAAATCATGAAATATAGTATAATATTTCAAAAGAGAATTTTCAAATTATACATTATATATTACAATTAGATGATGACATGCTAATGTATGAAGTATTGTACAATAATTAAAATGATACTTTATAAGCATGGATCATAGTATAATACTCTTTCTGTGCCATTGAATTTGCTTTATTTTTTATTTTTGTCCGTTCCACTTAATTTGCTTCATTTCTATTTTTAAATGATTGTCCATCATTTTCTTTTAATCTATTCCATACATTTTAACACTCTTTTAATATCACCTACACATAAATTCTTACTCTCTTCATTTAGTACTTTTTTTTAAAAAAATATACCCAACTTTCTCTTTGATGCAAATCAAAAAGTACCAATGGCCCGTTTGGTTAGTGGTATTAAATAGTGGTAATGAGAATGATTTATAGTGTAAAATTATATCAAAAGTTCTATATCATTCTCATGGTAATGAAACTTTGATCACAAAAAAGTTTTTTGTTTACAAATTTCCATTACCACCTAATACCACATCTCCTAATGGTAATGCATTTGAATGAATTTTATAAAGATAATGAGATGATTAAAGTTGGATAAGCATGAACATCTAGGTAATCAAGAGATTTTTCAACCAAAATTACACTAATTTTTCATTCTCATTACCTCCATTTATTACCAACTACCTAACGGGCCGCAAGAGAATTTCAGATGATACTTTTTTTTTTATCAAATTTCAGATGATTCTTTAATAAGATGAAACGTAATACATTTATGAGAGTGTTTGGCAAATAGCTGATAGCTAGTAGCTGATAGCTGATTATAGTGGCTGATTTGACCAACTGATTTTATTAACTGGTTTGACCAGCTGATTTTGAACCCGCTGCTATAAGCAGCTTGTTCAAAAACAGCTTATTCATATCAATAAGTTGTTTCAACCAGCTAATTCACCAAACACTATGTTTAGCTTGTTTGACCACCCAACCCTCTATTTATATCCAAATAAGCTAAAATTGCTCAGTAAGCTAATTTGCCAAACACCCCCTATATGTTATATCTCTTACATAACACATCACTTGGCTAAAAGTCATCACAATGATAAATAGAGGGAGGATGTAGCAAAAATATAGTCGACTAGTGTGGAAGGCGTGTATTAATTAGTATTTGCATATATAAACACATGATACTAAAAAAATAAAGCCAAAAATATTATGCAATAAAAACACTCAGTTTTTATAGTTATATGTATAAAATAAATTGTCAACAATATATGATATTTTGTAATTTACTCGAGTTAACTATAAATAAATGTACGACAAAGATAATTTAATGGTAGACATATTAGTCAAGATCGAAAAAAATGTCATTTTTCTGTAGCAAATAAAATCCCTGTGCGATGCACGATCTTTTTAATTTATTATTTTTTTATTATTTTTAAAAAATGGAAAAGGAATTGTAAATTATAGGTTATTAAATTTCAATAAATGAATTTTTAATTTTAAAAATACTATTTTATAAGTTATGTATGATTTTTTTTATTTTTTATTTTTTAGAAAAAATGAAAATTCATTAATCCACAAACAGTACAAAACTGTACCAATACTGAATTCGACCAAACCCGATATTGCATCAGTATGAAGAAGGAGCCCACCTTCGAGGAAGGGTTTCTCTAACTCACTCAAAAAACAAACAAAAACTAGGCCTAATTAGCTAAAATAACATCAGCATCTAATGACATAAGATGAGCTCGTACAACAAGCTTAACTTGCTCAACTACTAAATCAACCTTCCTAACAAAGCCCAACCAAACAGCTTCATTCCTAGATTTCCAGACGTGATGGGACAGACAAGCTAATATTGCTATGACCACCCCTTTCATTGATTTGCGAAGCTCCAACCTGCGAGAGTCGAGCTTCCTGAGTTTGTCTAATTTGCATCGTATCCCTAGCCAATTCTAAACAAGATGGAGACATGAATGGTTGAAAGGACATTGGAAGAACAAATGATCCACTGTCTCTGAATGCAAACCACAGAGGGGACATAGATCATCCAATAGTGCACTAAATTATCGCTTCAATTTAACTTTAATTTTCAACACATCATTCATAGCCTTCCATAGAACAAACCTGGTTTTTGGAATAGAGAGTCTATGCCAAACTATCTTATTCCATCTTGCTCGTGTTTGTTCTCCATGACATTTCGCATAATCCTGATGAATGGAGTTCTCGGACTATTGGACAAAAGGTAGCAACATGTCCTTTGTTTGACAAATTTTCCTCATAGTCCAACTTGTAGTAGGCCAGGGGTTGAAGATAGCCCAACTACCCCCTTTCGTATACACGTCATGCACCCATTTCACCCATAAGGACTCACTGAGAGAAATGATATGCCAGGCAACTTTCCCAATGGTCACAAGTTAAGGTTTCAAAGATCGAGATCACGGATACACAAAGCACCAAACTTCTTAGGTTTGCAAACCTTTGACCAACTCATATTTCCAGGCTTAGAGCTATCGCTAACACCAAACCAAAGGACGGACCGACACACATAATTAATCATAGTAATTACCTTCTTGGGGAGCACAAAAATCTGGCACCAATAAGAGGATATGCTCATCAGAACTGAATTCACCAGTTGTAATCTAGTAGTGTAAGATAAGGACTTGGCATTCCAAACTTTGATCCTGCTTGTCATTTTGTCCAGTAAAACTTCACAATCTGCAGCAGAGAGACGTTTAGAAGACAAAGGAACACCGGGATATCTAAATAAGTTATGTATGATTATTGATATTATTTTAATATTTACTAATTAAGCATAACAAACTATGTTAAAAATAAATTCTAATATTAATAAACTGATTTGCACATATATTATAATATTAATTTAAATGAAATATTTTAAATAACATGCATGTACAATATCATTTATATACAAAAAATAATTTAAATAATACAAATATAAAATTAAAATTAGCTTATCTTGTATGAGACTATTTGAATGTTGATTTGCTTAATTATCTTATTGATCACTATAACATTATAATTGACGCTTAAAGAATTTATGAATAAAAAAATACTTGAAGTAATTGTTTCTATTTAACTAAATAAATAACAAAAGAAATTTAGAGTATAAAATTAAAGCAAATGTCAAAAGATTGCTAAAATGAAGTTGTTTGCTATACAAATGCAAATATTCATTTTCATCTTTGTCTAACCTTCAATCCTTATTCACCAATTTATCAATCCTCTTACCTCTTGATACATTAGGTAGATTATTGAAAAGTTGATTGCATTAACCAATTCCAATAGTGCATTTACATATTTTGGTTAAATAAACCAATTACAATGCTTTTAGGCATTGTTGAGAAAATCCACTAATTTCACTCTATTGATTATGATAATATTTGTAGAAACACTTTAGAGAATATGAACGCAGCAAGAGGAGGGGGTGAATTGTTGTGTTGCCTTAAAGAGTATTTATGCCCTGTTTTTTGCGGAATTTCAATCTAATAAAATACTCAAAGCAAATTAAAGAAACATGAAAAGAACACAAGAATTTAACGTGGAAACTTTCTTGGCCTCAAAAGAAAGAAAGCCACGACCACTTCGGATTTCAAATTCTCTTATTAAGTTTTAAGTAATTTACAACTCAATTACATAAAACTTTTTCTTCTCTTCTCTACTAGGCCTGATTCTCCTTTTCTCTTTCTCGGTTCTCCTTCTCGTTTCTTTTTCTTTTCTTTTACAAAAACTTCTCACAATTCCCTTTAGACTTCTCCAAGTCTAAATTACACACTCATAAAGCCCTTACAAAATAATTCTCTAAAATTGGATGAAAACAAAGAAATGCACAAGGAAAAATTGATTGATTTAATTGGCAATTAAGAACAACTTATCTTTTTCCTTTTCTTGATTTGATCTCACTTGATTCTTGAAGGGGGCACTCACGGCTCCTTATGGCATGTTATTCTAACTCTTTTATAAGAAGTAGTTACGTGTAACATAGCCATGATCCCATTATCAAATGATGTGGGAAGGTGGGTAGGAAACTTGGAGGTTACTCTAAGTCCCACGGTTAGTTTGAGCCAATAATAGTAAATCCTATTTTTGTGGAGATTAAATAGGATTTAAATTATTTTAGTCCTCTAAAATAGGTGGTTATTTTTAGCCAATTAAAAACCCTTGTGCAAGTCTTATTTTCAACCGTACAAGCCAATTATAAGAAAAATAAAAGTAAAATTTATTTTCCTATTCTTAGTTGACTCATTTCTCTAACTCGTGTTAGGAACACTGTGTTGTCTCCATCTGGACCGACTTCAGTTTTATCAATCTTGGAACTGGACCATGTGACTCAATCGTTTGACTTTGACATGTAATGCTCTTCCACAACCTTCTTAGGTACCATCGACGATTATGACAATCGGATATATGACCTTTAAAACAATCTCTAAAATATTTTGTTTGTTTATAATTGTTAAGTCATCATCAAAACTCAAATGGGCCAACAAATTTCCCCTTTTTGATGATGACAAACTTTATAAACAAACTTAATTAAGAAACATAGAATAAAATAAATAACTAGAGCATGCTAGAGATTAAAGCAAGTCTAAGCACAATTAGCAAACTAAATTATTACAAAGTAATTTAGTAAACACTGATTCGCACATATTACTCTAATATAGTACTTTTCTTAAAATTTATCAAAGTTCATGTGATTGAACATGACTTGAGTTTTCAGATTTAAATACAACAAGAATAAAATTAATAAACACATCAACTTAAGCAACTCTTTTAATGTGAAGATGTAAGAATAACCAAATATTTACAGACAATACTTAAACTATTAATAATCATAAGCACTACGAAATACCTTAAGCAATTCTATATATCATAAACGTGATCCTATAAGCATAACCTTTAGCAAGTTAATTAGAAAAACAAACAAAGACTAAGTTAAGAGTTTAAGCATTCACAAGTTTCAGGGTAAGTTTGTTGCCTTTCTTCGCCCTTTTGACATCAATCAAAAAGTAGGGGTTTTATCAAACCACAGCACTAAGGCAAGCGTTAGAAAAATTTAGAAAGTAAGCAGCAAACCACAAAGCAAATACCAAAACATAATCAAGAAATGCAAGCACCAACATCATAGACCATAAGCTAATGATGTAAGGATAGAGCAGTAGCATAATTGTCAGGAATTAAAAATTCATATGGGCTTACCCTAGCGCGGTACTGAAAATAAGATAGTAAATTGTTTAGAGAAATAGTTGATGAGGCCAACAAAGTATAATATTACATAAAAAGATTTAATAAGCAGACGGAGGGATCATTGCGCAGTCTCTTCATCTATGAATTCGGTTTGCACTTCCACCGTGTCCAGTTTAGCTCCAAGACGGGATTCCATTTGGGTAAGCTGGTCAGTGATGGATGCAAGTGAAACACGAACCTCATCCCGAAAAGCATGTAACTGAGACTGAAAATCAACAAGTTTGGTGAGCAAGAGATCAAGGGTAATAGGAGGAGGGACAGCAGATTGGTTATCATCAAAACTCGTGTAGTGTGGTGGTGGTGAAGTGGGAATAGGTGATGGTGGTGGCGATGGAATATGGGATGGGTTAGGTGTGTCTGGCTTTGGTGATGGAGGTTTCTGAGAGGTAATGTTATCATTCAAGCACGAAAAATGTTTAGACTCCAACCCGCTGCTCTTTCTTGGTGTGAGCATAGGTTGTTCCTTGTTAGGCACATTCATTTCATTGTCTTCTGAACTGGATTCTACTTCCTCCAGTTCTGCTTTTTCTTCTTCCTCAGCGTGTTCCCCCTCACTTACTGCTTCCTCCTGTTCCTTTTTTGTCTCTGCCTCAGTTGTGGCAGTGGGAACAGTCTCTTGATTCTCTTCTTCCAAATCCTCCCCGTCTACTTCTTTTCCTTCTTCATTCTGTTCCTCCCCGGAACTTGCATACTCAACATCTTCTACTACATCCTCTAGAATCCCGTTGTCATTTAATTTAAGATGCAAGTTGGTAAGACACTTAGCACCTATTTTGTTGCTAGCACTCATAGGGAATTCTAGGCCTTCAAGAGGCACACCAAACTTTTTAAAGATATGGGTTAACAAGCCACCATATCCAACCATAGTCTTCTTCTCAATGCAATCGGCCAAATGTGATATTATCAAGGACGGAAAATTAATCTTTATGTGATTGGCTAAACAGTAAATCAAAGTCGCATCTCTTAAATTTACCTCACTACGTTTTGACCTACGTGGGAAGATAAATCTCCTAGCAATGTTATACAACAATTTGTGAAGTGGAGACAGCGAGTTGTGACTGAACCGCTTTTTATCATTTACTCCTACAAATTTTAACACTGTTTTTTCATTGATGCCTGAAAAAACGATTTTAGACCCAACATAATAAGTATCGAATCCCACAGCAGGTACCCCAAACCATTCTCCCAGCATAAGACTGTTAAACTCTATTTTAATTTCTTTCACAGTACTTGAACAGACCCCATTGTCAATCGAAATTTTTTTAATGAACACTCTCATCAAATGTGGATAAATGGAATTGCCAGATAAGTCATACATAAGAATCTCCCAGCCTTGATTACTCAGAATCGCATGCAATTGAGGACAAGAATTAGAGTCATACCAGTATTTGTCTAGCCCAAAGCCTAAAGACATTTCTTTAGCAACTTCTTCTGCACTGTTAGGGTCCACTAGCTTGGCCCTTTTTAATGGTCTGGATGATGAAGCTCCTTTTGATTGAGTTCTTTTCGTGCTTTCTTGCATGGCTTTAGGAGTGGTTGATCTTTGACGTTTTTGTGAGGATGACTGTGGTATTTCACTAGGCGAAGGATGGATCACTTGTAAGGGTTCGGGTTGGACAAATTTAGGGCTTTTTCCCTTGTTTGTTGATGATGATTTGGGCGATTTCATGGTTTTGGTGAGGATGAAGATGAAGGTTTTTGGAGGAGAGAGGATGGAGTTTCTTGGACGGTTTTAGGGGTTTAAGAAAAGTTGTACTTTAGTAATTATGGAGAGTGGGATGGATGGGACGTGAGTGAGTGGGTTTTAAAGGGATGAAAGGACGGTTTGTGAAGGGTTTGTACAACTTTCAAGTGACGGTTTTTAAGGGTAGGTTCAGTGAATAAGGCGGTTTACGTAAATGATTTTCGAAACACCCCAATGATCCGTCTTCCACTTTAAATTAAGTTGACTCATCGAAAAATAAATAAAAGAAAATGCTGGAACTTATGTGGAATAATAAAAAAAATATAAAAATTTTTCATTTTATAATATGGGGATAATAATAATAATAAGATAAAATAAATTATGCTACATGGTCCATTCAGTTAGACAAGCAATCAAGACAATATTCATGGCACATGCTTAGATAGTTGCGTACCTAAATCTCGCAATGATTGAATTTTCAATCTTGGTTGTTGTGGTTGATCTAACCCTTCCAATTATCACGTTGCTTAGAGGAGGAATTCTAGCATTTAAACTTTAGTGAAGCTTGATCATACCTAGCTCCAACCTCATCTTTTCAAATTGTTCCCTAGGAAGTGGTTTTGTCATTATGTCTGCAACTTGCTCATTAGTACTGACATATTTGACAATAATATTTTTGTGCTCAACATTATCCATAAGAAAATGATGTCTAATATGTATATGCGTAACCCTAGAATGATGCACGGGATATTTTGATATGCATATGGCACTGGTATTATCGCAATAAATAGGAACGCATTCAAATTTAATACCAAAATCTCTTAGCTGTTGTTTTATCCAAAGCATTTGGGAACAGCAGGCTGCTACTGCCACATATTCAGCTTCAGCGGCGGATAAGGCAACGGTGTTTTGTTTCTTGGAACACCAAGATACTAAACATGAGCCAAGAAATAGTACCATTCCTGAAGTGCTTTTTCTATTCACAACATCTCCTGCATAATCTGCATCACTAAAACCTTTCAAGTCATAGACATCACTTTTAGGATAAAATAGGGATAAGTCATCTGTTCCCTTTAAATACCATAGAATTTTTTTTACTGCCATATGGTGTGATTCTTTAGGATTTGATTGAAATCTAGCACACAAACCAACACTAAACGAAATATCGGGTCTACTAGCAGTTAGATATAGTAGAGATCCTATCATGCCTCTATACATAGTTTGGCCAACATTTGTACCATTAGAATCTTCATCTAATCTAATGTTAGTGGCCATCGGTGTGTGGTTTGTTTTAGCGTTATCTAGTCCATATTTCTTTAGAAGTTCTTTTATATATTTTTGTTGATGAATAAAGATACCGTTAGCAGTTTGTTTAATTTGCAAACCAAGGAAGAAATTTAATTCTCCCATCATACTCATTTCAAATTCAGTACTCATTAGGTCAGCAAATTCTTTACATAACGATTCATTAGTGGCTCCAAAAATAATATCATCAACATATATTTGAACGACTAAAATATTTGAACCTTTATTCTTGAAGAATAAGGTCTTGTCAATTTAACCCCTTATGAACTTGTTTTCAATCAAAAATTTAGATAATCTCTCGTACCATTGCCTAGGAGCTTGTTTTAGCCCATAAAGAGCTTTATCATGCTTGTAGACGTGATCCGAAGAAATTTGGTTTTTAAAGCCAGGTGACTGTTCCACAAAGACTTCTTCTTCTAGAAAACCATTTAAAAATGCACATTTCACATCCATTTGATATAATTTAAAATTCATAAAAGCAGCAAATGAAATAAGAATTCTAATAGCTTCTAACCTCGCTACTGGAGCAAAAGTTTCTGTATAGTCAATACCTTCCTGTTGATTGTACCCTTTAACCACCAACCTTGCTTTGTTTCTTACTATTGTGCCATGCTCGTCCAGCTTGTTTCTAAATACCCATTTTAATCCAATTATCTTTTTATTCTTGGGTTTTGGTTCCATGTGCCACACTTTGTTTCTTTCAAACTCATTTAATTCATCTTGCATTGCAACTACCCAATCTGAATCTTGTAAAGCTTCTTCATGATTCTTGGGTTCCAATATTGAGAGAAATCCAAAGTGTGCACAAAAGTTTCTCATTTGGGACCTTGTTTGTATAACTTTGTTCATGTCGCTTAAGATCAAGTCTAGTGGATGTGACTTTTGATGTTTCCACGGTTTTGGCACAAAGTCTCTAGTGGAGACAGATGTGGAAGCAGGCTCACTGACTTGATTCTGATTTGGCTCAGCTTCAATTCTTTCATTTTGTACGTCTCTAGGAATATCTGGATTAGGAACGTCTGGCTGTTCCTGATTTGCCTATTGTTCCTGTTCTTAATTTGGTTCAGCATTTTGAACCTGCTGTTGTTCTTCTTGATCTTGCTCCTTATGTATGTTTTCATCATCTTCCAGGTTAGCAAGACCTATCTTAAAATCACCTGTTTCTTGCTCACTTGTCATAAAATTAGTTTCATCAAAGATAATGTGAACGGATTCCTCAACACACATAGTTTTCTTATTATACACTCTGTAAGCTTTACTGTGAGATGAATAGCCAAGAAATATTGCCTCATCAAATTTACCTATATTTCTTTTTCCATTTACATGCACAAAACATCGACATCCAAATACTCGAAAATATGAAATATTAGGTTTAATTCCTTTAAACAGTTCGTAGGGGGTTTTCAAATTTACCTATCTTAAACCATGCTCATTACAATAGTCCATGAACCTTGAATTTTCAAATTCTTTACCATGATCCAATCTTATGTGGACAAGTTGATTGTTACTAGATTTTTGAATTTTGGTGGCGAATGCATCAAATTCATCAAAAGCCTCATCTTTGCTAGATAAAAATAATGTCCATGTAAATCTGCTGTAATCATCAACAATAACAAATACATATCGCTTACCATTGTGACTTTGGATTCTCATTGGTCCACAAAGATCCATATGAATTAATTCAAGTGGCTTTGAGGTGGTCACGACATTTTTAGGTTTGAAGGACGACCTTGTATGTTTTCCTTTGGCACAAGGATCACAAATCTCATCTTTTTGAAACTTAAGGGACGGTAATCTTGTTACTAGGTTTTTAGATCGTAAAGTATTAAGCAATGAAAAACTAGCATGACCTAATCGTTTATGCCAAAGAAGAGGGTCATCTTCTATTACACTTAGACATGTTAGACTGGTTTTTGGAACAGTGTGGAGGTCCACAACATAAGTGTTTCCTTTTCTTATTCTCTCCAGTATGATGTCTCCTGTGTCGTTCCTAGAAATGATGCACTTTTCAGAAGTAAAGTTTACATAGTTACCTTTGTCGCAAAATTGAGAGATACTTAATAGATTGTGTTTCAAATTCTCGACTAAAAATACATTGTCTATAGCATGGGAACTTGACCTTCCTATTTTTTCTTTTGCAATAATTTCTCCTTTCATATTGTCGCCAAAGGTCACTGTTCCTCCATCATAGGCTTCTAGTGAGAGAAACTTTGATCTATCATCTGTCATGTGCTTGGAACAGCCACTGTCGAGATACCATGAGTTGTTCCCCCTCACTAGAACCTGCAAAACGACCTTAATTGTTAGAGAGTGGAACCCAGCCATCCTTGGGTTCCATGTCGATTAAACATGAATCATATTTCTTAATCCAAACTCTATCGACATATATTTGGTTCGTTTTGTTATGCTGTTCCTTTTTTAAATATTGATGTTTCAGGTGCCCCGTCTTGCCACAAAAGGAACAGATCTTACTACTTGGGAGATCAACATAGACCTTCTTCTTTTTATTATATTTATTATATCCTAAACCTTCATTTCCTTTGGTTTTAGCGTCAATAATCCATTTGGGAACCTCTTTGATTTTCCCTTTTCCTTTTGAATTTAATTCAAGCTTAAGTTTTTCATTTTCATTTTTGGTGGATTCTAGGTCTAACTTCATCTTGTTAAATTCGTTTCTAATCTCTTGAGTGGACTCGGTTTTGAGTTCTAATCCTAGCAATTTATATTGATTTAGTTCAATATTTAACATGACATTTTCTTGTTTTACTTTCTCTATTGCTTCCTTTAACATCACATTTTTATCAAGCAAATCAAAAAATCGAGTTTGCACATCGGACCTAAAAGAATTTAGGTAGGATATTTGGTCTTTGCTACTCTTAAGGTCTTTCTCTATTTGGAGACAGATGGCCGTTTGTTTTTCTAGATTATTTTGTGTCTCCAAAATCAGTTTAATCAATTCATGTTTATCCAATTTGAATAGGTAATTAGGAAATGAATTAGAAGACAATACCTCTTTTCCTTTGGACTTCTCATCATGTGTTGCCATCAGACAGAGATTGGCTGTTTCTTCTTCAACTAGGGCTTCGGTTTCAGTCTCGCTTTCAGATTTTCCCCATGCAGCTATCATGGCTTTGCGAAAATCAGTTTTATTGAAGTTCCCTTTTTATGGTTGTCTTCTTGTTTCCCTTGCCTTCCCTTTACCCTTCTTGTTCTTCCATTGAGGGCATTCTTTAATGAAATGATCGGTACTTCCACACTTGTGGCATTCAAAGTTGGCTTTTGAATTTGCAATTCCACTTTCTTTGAGTTCCTTTGATTATTATATCTACTGTTCCTGAAGAACTTCTTGAATTTTCGCACCAACATTGCTGCCTCTTCCTCATCACCTTCTGACTCTTCTAGTTCATTCGCTGTCAAAGCCAAACCTTTGTTTCTGGAACTGTCCGCTGTTCCCAGATGTAATTCGTGAGTCATTAGGGAACCAGCCAACTCTTCCAAGTTGAATTCGGTGAAATCTTTAGATTCTTGTATGGCAGTGACCTTAGCTCTCCACCGATCATCTTGAGGTACGCTTCTTAGGATTTTTCTTACCTGTTCATCTGAGGGAATAAGTCTTCCAAGAGAGACAAGTTCATTTGTAATGTTAGTGAACCTAGTGAACATTTCTTGAATACTTTCTCTAGGTTCCATAACAAATCTTTCATATCTTGACATGAGCAAGTCAATCTTGGAACGCTTTACTTCATTGGTTCCTTCATGGGTGACCTCCAGCAGATCCCAAATCTGTTTTTCTGTTTTGCAACCCATAATTCGATTGTGTTCATTTGGTCCAAGCCCACAGTGAAGTAATTTGATGGCAAGAGCATTCATCTCCATTTTCTGAAAATCTTCTTTCTCATATTCAATTATTGGTTTGGGAACAGTCTCGTTATTGGAGTTGGTAGTAGTTACCTCAAAATCTCCAACTTCGATGACTCTCCAAACTTGATAATTCTCGGCCTTGATGAAGATTTCCATCCTATTCTTCCAATATGTGTAGTATTTTCCATCGAACATTGGCGGTCTCTGAGTAGAGTAGCCTTCTTCCATACGTTCATTCATCTTCAACATCTCTATAACACCAAGATACGGCTCTCAGGGTTTCCTGATCAAATGAGGAACAGGGCTCTGATACCAATTGTAGAAACACTTTAGAGAATATGAACGCAACAAGAGGGGGGGGGGGTGAATTGTTGTGTTGCCTTAAAGAGTATTTATGCCCTGTTTTTGCGGACTTTCAATCTAACGTGGAAACTTTCTTGTCCTCAAAAGAAAGGAAGCCACGACCACTTCGGATTTCAAATTCTCTTATTAAGTTTTAAGTAATTTACAACGCAATTACATAAAACTTTTTCTTCTCTTCTCTACTAGGCCTAATTCTCCTCTTCTCTTTCTCGGTTCTCCTTCTCGTTTCTTTTTCTTTTCTTTTACAAAAACTTCTCACAATTCCCTTTAGACTTCCCCAAGTCTAAATTACACACTCATAAAGCCCTTACAAAATAATTCTCTAAAATTGGATGAAAACAAAGAAATGCACAAGGAAAAATTGATTGATTTATGTGGCAATTAAGAACAACTTATCTTTTTCCTTTTCTTGATTTGATCTAACTTGATTCTTGAAGGGGGCACTCACGGCTCCTTATGGCATGTTATTCTAACTCTTTTATAAGAAGTAGAACCGTGTAACATAGCCATGATCCCATTATCAAATGATGTGGGAAGGTGGGTAGGAAACTTAAAGGTTACTCCAAGTCCCACGGTTAGTTTATGCCAAGAATAGTTAATGCTATTTTTGTGGAGATTAAATAGGATTTAAATTATTTTAGTCCTCTAAAATAGGTGGTTATTTTTAGCCAATTAAAAACCCTTGTGCAAGTCTTATTTTCAACCGTACTAGCCAATTATAAGAAAAATAAAAGTAAAATTTATTTCCCTATTCTTAGTTGACTCATTTCTCTGACTCGTTGTGTTAGGAACATTGTGTTGTCTCTATCTGGACTGACTTCAGTTTTATCAATCTTGGAACTGGACCATGTGACTCAATCGTTTGACTTTGACATGTAATGCTCTTCCACAACCTTCTTAGGTACCATCGACGATTATGACAATCGGATATATGACCTTTAAAACAAACTCTAAAATATTTTGTTTGTTTATAATTGTTAAGTCATCATCAAAACTCAAATGGGCCAACAATATTTATTAGGACTAGTTGTGGGGCCGTGTGCTTCGCATGCGGTCCCCCAAGATATACTATCGGATTTCATCAAAACATGTTACAAACTCTTGAAAAGCAAAGTGTACGAAAAATGTTTGTGTTGGATATAGTTGGTTTTGGATAATCAATGGTGGTGCTAAAATATGTATGGAAAAAACTTTATTGTTGTTTTCTTGACAACATACAAAGTCATTAGCCGTATAAACGGATTTACCTTTAGAGAAAAGAGGACAATTATTAATGAACGTATGAAAAAGATTTGAATTCGAAAGAGAAATTGAAAATTGGCCCAACATAATTAACATAGATTGTGATAAGTTGTATGATCAACAATTTCAAAAAAAACTACGAATAAGAAAAGCAAAGAAAAAATTATATAAATGCATGCAAGGAAACTATCTGATGTACTCATAATATGAGTACTATTAAAGTTCACTAAATGAAAAAAGATTTGTGAGTTTGATGCCACTCAGGTTCAATACAGTAATCCATCTCATCCAATCATCTCGAGTACCTTGCTTATGAAATTGATGATAATCCAATCATCTTATATAAATGCTTAAGCCCAACGTAAATAATAAATCATGTGTCAATAAACACAAATAAACAAATGAATTTTGCATAATATATTATATATATGGATATCAAAATCTGCAAGTGACATAATTAATCCAATCATCACCACATTAGCAACTGACAACAAGAACTCTAGAAGAACCTCATCAAACTTGAATGATCCGTATTGAATATCAATCATTAACACCGAGAAGACCATAGGTAAAGTTTGAAGATCATAAGACAACAACTCCTACAAATTCAATCATGAAAATTGACGAAAAACAATTTGTTTATGTAACCGCCCTGAATTATGAAGGCAAACACTAATTGGAATTTAGTATTAATCATATCATCAAACATAACCTTTGAATTATATTGGGGCATCACTAGCATGTGTGGAAATACATCGTAACAAAATGTGATTAAAAATTCTATACGATTTTTCAAGGAAACCATTAAAATGTTTCATTTCAATCCTTCTTAAAGTAAATATAACTTAAAAGAGTTTTGAAATTCATTCAAAACAAATAGAATTTAGTTCATAAGTCTATAAAATCTTTGTCATAGGAGATTTCATAAAACACTATCTTCTTAAATACGAGATAATTTTACCGGTAATAAAATCGATAATTGATTTACAAAATACATATTAAATCTCCAACAAGGCCCAAATTAATCAAGTCATTATAATAACTTAATTAAAATGAATTTAAGGTTATCCCATCAGATAATAATTGGTTATAAAAATTTATAATGATTTTACAATTATTTCGACAATTTAGAGATTTACCGTTATTTAAATGATGTTTTAAATCCATAAAATTATAAACCATCTAAGTAAAAATTATTTTATACTATGAGACAGTAGCTTACTAACAAAATTATATGTTTTTGATATAGGTGCATTTTTACTCAAATTTAATTAACAATATTACGCCTTTAAATAATTAAACAATATTTATGAATTTGATAAATTAGTAAATAATTAATTATTAGCTTAAAATTTTTTTACCAAAGTTCTAGAAGTTATATAATATTGTTATTAGCTCATTTAAACTTATAAATGTCATGTATGATATTTTATCTTTTTATATAAACATATTATCGATAAATCAAATAAAAACGGTTTAAAACTATTTAAATCCGAATAAAATAATATAAATATTTTATGATGTTCCAGAAACTATTTTAAGGAATATACAAATTTAAATAACCTTTAAAAATCGTGTGGGCTATTTTTAATAATTAATATTGTTATTTTACTAATAAATCGAATAAAATTTATTTAAGTCCATATATGATCACGAAAATATTTATAAATTTTTCCACATATATCTACTATTTATATAAGTGTCACATAAATTTTTCATGCCCAAAAGATGCTATTTAGTATTTATTTTGTATTTTATCGTTTTCTAACTTACCGATTATTAATAACCGAGTAAAAATTATTAAGGTCTTCCAACGTCAACAAAATCATCACAAAATTTTACCAAATATAGTTACTGTCCATATAAGTATGTGATAAAAATTTCAAGTCCATATGCCTTCATTTGGTAATTATTTTATATTTTACTATTTAACGATTTACCGATAGACAATTTAACGATTACTCAAAAAAACATGAAAAATTTCAAACTAAATAAACTCTGGCCAAATGTCGTTGGAGACATTATAATATGATTTTACAATTAGTTTTTATGATCAAGAATTAATCTAGTACCATGTTTTATCATAAAAGAATTTAACACCTTAAAATCCCATAAAATATTGATTTAACAAATAAATTTCAACAAAATTATTCAAGAGATTTTTTTATAACATATAGTTACTGAAAATTGTTTTTAAAATGCATTTAAATATTTTCCAAACTCATATAACCATTTCCATCACAATACTTTCATAAAGTAGTGTAAATCATGTCTTTAAACATACAACAATTCATAAAATTAACATGCATGATGCCCACGATAACAATACATGTAATAAATCATTTCTTACTCAAAATTATCATTTTGATATCATTTTTCAAGATTTAAGAACTTTTCTTTGGGAATTTTATTTTTAAAAACAAGTTTATACAAAACTTTCCCAACTTGTTCTTAAATCCTTTAAAAATCACCCCATGTGACATACCTCGACTCCAAGCTTATATAAATACTCCGTAAGCTCCCACGTAAGCTCCTACACGTTCTTAGAAGTGGTTCCAACTTCGGGTCCTTGCCCTTCAAGTCCCAACTCCAACTCTTCAACTAAAAATATTGCATTCATCCAAAAAAAAAATCAATAATAATTTTGGATTTCTAACATGCACTTAACTTTCGTTAGTTGGAGTTGTTAAACTAATACTTGTGATGATTTAACATATTCAGAGTGTACTTATTATGTTGAGCAACATACTTAATCAAGTACCATAATTTTACTTAAAATCCTTGAAGTAACAAAATTTATAAGATTGTGAAAATAACATTTTCTTTTCTTTACTTTCCATTATAATCGATTTTTTTTGTAGAGGTTTATAAGTGATAATTTTCTTAGTTTTAGATACAAAAAAATATCCATATTAAAACGATCTTAGTTTATAGAAAGATTCATGTAAGAGTGTTCTACATGAACAAGTTTTACAAAAACTAGTGGAATAAGGAAATGAACGTAACTTACTCTATACTTGGTGGATTTCTTCAAGTTTGGTGTCTATGGAAAGCTCTTGAAATGAAGATTATTTTTATGGAATATTTGAGTTTATAAACATAAATTTTCAGAAGTTTTAGATGGGTTTTAAAGAAGATTTGATGAGAAAAGAAGGTGTTTTAGTAGTTGAAAGTTTGAAGGATGCAAGTGTTTGTTCATGGATGAACTTGGGAGCAACAAGTTGGGGATTTATGGCTGAATTCTTATTCAGAAATTAGAGTGTCTTTGCTTCAAATTTTAGCCTCTTGCATGCTTGTAATGATGCATAATCTAGGTTAGAACAAAAGGGTACTTTGGTTAGAGTGTTTTGCTTGAGTCTGTAAGTGTATAAAGGGCTATAAAGAGGGTTTGGGACAGCTATTGGGGCTGCTGTTTGGGGCTGTTTTGGAGGTGGTTTTTGTCTCATTTTGATCTATTATAGTGTAGGAAAGGTTTATCTAAGATAGTTTAAAGTTTGGGTAAAAATAGTTGTACATGTAACAAGTTATGTAACTTGTATTATATGTTTAAAAATCACTTGTATATGTGTATGAAATATTTAATTTACTCCCATTATGCTTAAATAATATGCTCGGGTAATAATTAATATTTTCTCGAACTGTGATCGGTAGTTGCTCAACTTTAAGTTTTTACCTCCAAAGTTTACGTTACTTGTTATGATTCATAACCACGTTATGAATTAACAAGTTTCTAATCATCGTAGAAATTTTTCAAATTTTTACCATCACTAATTAAATGGTAAAGTTGAAAGAAAAATTCGCTCCATCAATGACATGGTTCGTACTTTGATGATTCATTCCTCCATGCTATCTCGCCTACGACATCATGCCTTGGCCATGGCCACATACCTCAATAACATTCTTCCTACTAAACTTCTCAATAACATCTATCCTACCCACGTTTTATAGATTATAAGACTCCTAAACTAGACCATCTCCGAGTGTTAGGGTGTTTGTGTTATCCTTTATTTCCCTCGACCACTGTCCACAAACTTCAGGCTTGGTCCACTACTTGTGTTTTCATGGGTTACCCATCCAATCATAGAGGGTACACATGTCTTGATCTATCCTGCAATAAAAACATTATTTCGAGACATATGATTTTTGATGAGCAACAATTTCCCTTTGCTAAGATTAATCCGACCCAAGCCTCCCAATATGCATTTTTGGATTTTGATTCCCTTACTCCTATCCTTCCTCTTCTGGAAAACCAACCACAAAATGGCCCCATCCTCCCTTACTCGATATTCCGGTCCCACACTCTACTATTCCTCCTCCTTCCCCGCAAGGTCTTCCCCATCCTAGGTCTCCTACGCTCCCTATGAGTACCCCTATCTCCTCTCCTAGTACTTCCTCTCCTATTCAGCCTGAGTTTGTATCCTCTTACCACAGACATAAGCTACCCCTTACAGTTTCTCGACCACCCTTTTCTCCATAGATGACTACTCGAGCCCAACACGGGATTTTCAAACCCCGTAAGTTCCACAATTTAAACTCCATTACTACTCCTTCTCCTGTACCCCATAATTCTAAAGAAGCTCTTCATGACCCGCATTGGAAAGCTGCCATGAGCGATGAATATACTGCTTTAATTAGTAGTGATATGTGGGAGTTCACTAGTGGAAAAAGCGTCATTGGCTGCGGGTTTTAAGCCATTAAAGGCCGCGATTTTGGACCCAAACTCTTGTGGTGGCAGCTGATAGCTTTAAAGAAAGGTTGCGGTTTAAAAACGCAGCAAGGATAATAATTATACGCTGCGGACATAGGGCAAACCGCAGCCTATAAGTTTTCTTTTTTTCTTTTTTTGCAATTTTGGGCACCTTAAAGGCAGCGGTTTGCCCTATGTCCGAAGCCTATAGGTATTTTTTTTCTTTTTTTTTGTTTTAATAATAATTGTATATATACATAGGGCAAACCGCAGCCTATAAGTTTTCTTTTTTTTTTTTTTTGTGTTCGAACCTATATATATATATATATATATATATATATATATATATATATATATATATATATATATATATATATATATATATATATATATATATATATATATATATATATATATATATATATATATATATATATATATATATATATATATATATATATATATATATATATATATATACATAAATAATTTAATTGTGCATATACAAATAAAATATATAATATATATACATAAGTCCTAATTAATTATCGAAAATTATTACTACGAAACTTAACTAGCTACCAACATAAATTAGCAAGATACACGGCAACTTTGTCTTTTACTTCGCGCATTTCCATGTAGATGACGACAAAATAGAAACCCCACTATTCTGCAGATACGATGACTTCTTATCTTAACCCCACAAATCGGGCAGTTTGGTATCCCTCCTTACGGAAGGTATGGTAGTACGCAAACCGAGGGGGTAAGAAACCAAACTTTTACCGAAGTTAGAGTTGATCCAACTCCAGCTACTTTTTGCCCTACTAGCTCAAGGGGTAGGGGAGGGCGATCAGATAAGGGTAAGGCAATCCTCATAGAAAGTGAGGAGGAGGAAGATGATGACATAGATAGTGACGAGTTGATGGCGGAGGATTCTGACGAAGATTTCGATGACCCAGACTTCGCCACTTAAGTGGTTCCTGTAGTTCCTTCCTTTCAAGTCCAAAGCAATGGGGACATTGCTGGGTCTGGCTTGGGGGTGGACCTATTCCAAAAAATTTTGAAGATTTAGAGGTATGAGTTTTCTTTTTAGTTTTGCATTTTCATTATTTCATTTTTGTGAATATTTTCTTTGTTTTTGGTGTGGATCGGTGCACGTGCCCGTATTTCTCCATAATTTTTTTTTTAAGAGAGACCCATGTTTGTCCCTAAGAGATGCATGACCTGTTTTATAATGTTTCTTTGACCATTGGTTAATTGTTGTGTGCATAATTTGGTGGTAGATTTTGGTTCTTCTTTCCAAGTTGTTGATTGCGTTGGTAGGCTCACTTGAGGATGTTCCTTTGAGGTTTGTGTAGTACATTGGTTTGTGGCACCGCCTTAGAGTGTGGGCAAACATATTTAAACCTTGTGATAATGATTGAACTCCTACCACCATTTTTTTGCGCTAATTGGAGACAACTTGGGACAATTTGAATCAAGTTAGAAATAGATAAGTATGAACAATAGCATAGCATTTGAAACCTTTCCCATCAACCCATCTTACATTTACTTTCCATTTCTACATCACTCCTTTAGCACTCTAGCTTGCAAGTTGGGTCAATTTGGATATGTTTTGGTTGGTTACTCTTAGCACTCCTCGGTTTATTTTGTTTTCTTATATCATGTTTCTCGTCACCACTTACATACTTTGCTGGTGACCTTCTCATGTTATGTTTGTTCTTTTGTTTCTCTATGGCCTTGTTCATATGTTTTGGCCTCATTGTCGCTCGGTCTAATCAATAACCAAGCTTTAGTGTACATATTTTTGCCTTTCCTAGAAGATGTGTATATATAAAAAAAAAAGAGAGAAAAATGTTGATTCCTTAGAAAATCATAGTTTTAATTAGGAGTGCTAAGTTGTATTACGTTTTTGGGTTTGTGGCTTGTTTGGTTGTTGGCTTGCTAGCTAGAGTACTTTTTACCCAACTTTATTCATTTCCCACTCCTCATTCCCATAAACCACCCATTTTTACCACTACCTCATTCTTTTTGCATCATTCCATCCCACTTTTCATCGGTTTCATTGTTGTTGCTTGGTTTCTTGAACTTGTTGATTTTTTGAAGCTTGATTCATGAGTTCCCTTGTTGATTAGAGACTCACATCACTTGAGTCATAGGTTTGAGTGATGAGTGTTTACCCTTAAACACATGAGTGTGGTGGACAATTTGGGAAGTTCACAACCTAGAGTGAGGTTTGCCCACCTCTTTGAGTCTAGTTTGGGAGCTAAAAGCTCATGATTGGTTGCGTGCTCACACTGTAATTCCTTGTTAGGAACGATTCAATGGAGCCTCGATATCATTCAACTTCTTGGAACCTAGAACCAATATTTGCCATCATTGCTTGCACTTTTTCGGTTTTTATGGTCATGTTGTGTCATTTGCATCTCAAAATGTGTTGTTCCTTTGCTTAAGGACAAGCAAAGGTTTGGCTTGGGGGAGTTTGATACACGCGCTTATCGCACGTGATTTGCACCAATTTTAATTGATTTTAGTTCATTATTGTGCATATCTTACTTAACTTAGGCCTTTCCTGATCAAATTCTATGATTTATGCTTGTGGTGTAGTACTTTGATTTATTTCAGGAGTTTTTAGCCACTTTCGAAGAGGTTTTAAGGTGACTGGGCGCTTATCGGACTTCGGGAATCAAAACCCGAACCTTAGGATTAAAAGTGACGAATCTTGGTGTAAAAATGTAGAAGGAGTCGAGCATGGTCGACTTGGGTCGACCCCGTGTCTGTGCAAAATTTTCTAAGTCAAAAGAATGCCCAGCACTGAACCAGTCGACTGGTCGACTGGTACCAGTCGAGTCGACTGGTTCATATCTGACATGCTACTGTTCATTTTTGTCTGTGAACTTTTTGCCTCAAGCTTCCTCCAATCCTTCCCCTTGCGTGCTTCAGCCTCCTCTCTCCTATGCGTCTGCTCCTCATGATGAAGAGGGTTGCTTGTTTGACTACTTAGGCAATGATGGTGAATGCAAGTGGGAAGCCCATGCTTTTGGCTATTTATACTCCAATTTTCTGATGGAGAAGACACACCAATTCAGCCCACAAGCTGAACCTTACTCTATTCTCTCTTCTTTCTAAGTTTATTAGTGTATTTGTAAGTTTAAGTGCCCATCCATTCCAGAAATTTGTAGTAGTTCTTTCATCAAACACTTTCCTTTGGTACTTTTATCCTTAGAACTTAAGCATTTGGTTTGTAACTTAACCATTAAACACTAGTAGTTTGTAGTACTTTTCCTTTGGTAATTCATCAAACATTTTCCAGAAATTGTGGGTTTGATTTAGCATTTGGTTTGCAATATTCCTTGGGTTTGAATATTGAAAGATCTTGTTCATTTGTGTGATTGCCATCCCCCTCCTTAGTTGAGGGAAGTAAGTATTCTTAACTAAATTTTCTTCTTTGTTGTTGTTTGCTCTAGGAATATGATGATATTTTATGTGCTTATGTTAATAATAAACATGAGTGAGTAGTTACCTTCCTAGAGTTTGGGGATGTAGTTAGCTAATTAATTTGCTTATAGGGTAATGGGTTGATCATAAATATGTACATGAAAGAATATGTGAGTTCCATGGTAATGAATCGAAAGCCCATTTCGATCTCCATCCATAGACAATTTATGTTGCTTGATTGTTTGAATGCTTGGGAAGTATGAATTCATGCTAGTAATGAGTAGCCCGGAAGCTAACTTTATTAGGATTCCTTTGAGGCCTAGCCCATCCTTAGGATGATGAACCATGCCCATCTTGTATGATTCTTTCTTGTTTTAACATAAATTGGAGGTCATGAGCATGTATTAGGGAGTTGTTAGTATGGTCGAGTTATACATCTGCACAAAATGGTAAAGTTGAAAGAAAAATTCGCTCCATCAATGACATGGTTCGTACTTTGATGATTCATTCCTCCATGCTATCTCGCCTACGACATCATGCCTTGGCCATGGCCACATACCTCAATAACATTCTTCCTACTAAACTTCTCAATAACATCTATCCTACCCACGTTTTATAGATTATAAGACTCCTAAACTGGACCATCTCCGAGTGTTAGGGTGTTTGTGTTAGCCTTTATTTCCCTCGACCACCGTCCACAAACTTCAGGCCCTGTCCACTCCTTGTGTTTTCATGGGTTACCCATCCAATCATAGAGGGTGCACATGTCTTGATCTATGCTGCAATAAAAACGTTATTTCGAGACATATGATTTTTGATGAGCAACAATTTCCCTTTGCTAAGATTAATCCGACCCAAGCCTCCCAATTATATGCATTTTTGGATTCTGATTCCCTTACCCCTATCCTTCCTCTTCTGGAAAACCAACCACAAAATGGCCCCATCCTCCCTTACTCGATATTCCGGTCCCACACTCTACTATTCCTCCTCCTTCCCCGCAAGGTCTTCCCCATCCTAGGTCTCCTACGCTCCCTATGAGTACCCCTATCTCCTCTCCTGGTACTTCCTCTCCTATTCAGCCTGAGTTTGTATCCTCTTACCACAGACATAAGCTACCCCTTACAGTTTCTCGACCACCCTTTTCTCCATAGATGACTACTCGAGCCCAACACGGGATTTTCAAACCCCGTAAGTTCCACAATTTAAACTCCATTACTACTCCTTCTCCTGTACCCCATAACTCTAAAGAAGCTCTTCATGACCCGCATTGGAAAGCTGCCATGAGCGATGAATATACTGCTTTAATTAGTAGTGATATGTGGGAGTTCACTAGTGGAAAAAACGTCATTGGCTGCGGGTTTTAAGCCATTAAAGGCTGCGGTTTTGGACCCAAACACTTGTGGTGGCAGCTGATAGCTTTAAAGAAAGGCTGCGGTTTAAAAACGTAGCAAGGATAATAATTATACGCTACGGACATAGGGCAAACCGCAGCCTATAAGTTTTCTTTTTTGTTTTTTTTTTGTTTTGGGAAATTTCCTATTCCGAACCTATAGGTATTTTTTTTCTTTTTTTTTTTTATTTTTGTTTCTTTTTTTGCAATTTTTTGCCCTATGTCCGAATCCTATAGTATTATTAAATAATAAAATAATTAACAATAATGCAGCAGATATAATCACCATTAATTAGCACCCAAATAATATATATATATATATATATATATATATATATATATATATATATATATATATATATATATATATATATATATATATATATATATATATATATATATATATATATATATATATATATATATATATATATATATATATATATATATATATATATATATATATATTAAAATTTAATTGTGCATATACAAATAAAATATATAATATATATACATAAGTCCTTATTAATTATGGAAAATTATTACTACGAAACATAACTAGCTACCAACATAAATTAGCAAGATACACGGCAACTTTGTCTTTCACTTCGCGCATTTCCATGTAGATGACGACAAAATAGAAACCCCACTATTCTGCAGATACGATGACTTCTTATCTTAACCCTACCCTCATATTTGTTGACGTCATCACGAGGACCAAAAGCTAACCACTTAACAATTTCAGATAAACCCTTTAGTTCTACACATATTACTCGATTATGAAACCAATCAATAAACTTCTTGTTATGCAACTGCATCAATGCCCAATCACCTTTAGAAGGATATTTTGCGCGCAATATATCAAAATGCTCATTCAAAAAAGGATGAACTTCTGAAATATGATGCAACACATACAGGTGTGCTTATAGAAGACTATCCCGAGAAGGTGTGATTGTTTTGGAGCCAATTGTTCCTTTTCCGTCAAGTCTTCCTTCATGTCGAGAGGTGGGAAGTCCAATAGGCTTTGCTATAGCCATATAGGCTATAAAGTTACCAATCTCATCGCTTACAGTGCCTTGAATCACACTCCTCTCTGGTTGTGCTGGATTCCTCACTTTGTTTTGTAAAACACCCATGTGTCTTTCAAAAGGATTGCAAACTCACAAGGCAATACGTTTGCACTAATGTTGTTGGAATTTCGTGACTCAAATAGAGTCTAAGATCGGGTTTAAGATAAATCAAATGAAGGTTCTGTTCAGCGTGTTAATACCGAGTCGGCGACAGTTACATGTTACGTGCTAACTTGGCTTGTTTCGTGGGTGTGGCGGCAGTTGTCACTAGAAGTTAATTCCCACTTCATTTTGTGCCTCACGATTGGGTTAATGTAGGTAGTGCATGGGTTATTAACCCAATGACTATTATTATGAGCTTTTTTGATACTCCCTTCAATTTACCCTACTTGTGCCATTTACCTTTTTTACACAGCCGATGCAACATTTTAACCTTTAATATCATTAATTGTGCATACTTAAAAACTATAAAGATTGTATTCAAACGAACAAAATAAGATCCTACATGACTATATTTTAACTTATAGATTTTGAGTCAAAATACAAATTAAGAGTGATTAGTGAATAGTAAGCAAAAAGTAAATGGGACTAGTATATGAAGAATAGGAGGGAGTATAAATTCTTATACTTTTTGTATTAGTTTTTATTATTTGATGAAAAATACAAAGTATATTGTTGTGGTGTCTCGTGTTCATCTTGTAATATCCCAAATTATAGTGAAAGTTTATTCTCGGCGCCAGTGCATGTAGCTATCACATTGAAAGTGAACCACGTTAAATTTCTTGGTGTGATTTTCTTTATTGTTTGTGTGAATCTTTATTGCTTTCCGTTATTATTTTTCGATCTTGGCTTTCGCTGTCGCACAACAATTGGCATCAAGAGCTCAGGTTTAATCCTAGGAAGAGTTTTTTGAGGGAAACAATGGTAGGAGATTTTACAATAAGGATTGAGAAATTTAATAGGAAGAATAGCTTTGGGCTATGGCAGATTAAGATAAAGGCGTTATTAAAGCAGTTGCAGATTTGGCGTCCGTTGATCCCAAATAGTGCGACGTCTACATTAGGATCTGGAGACGAATGGACTGATGAACAGTTAGTAATGATGGAAGAGAAGGCTCATTTTACCATCTTGCTAACTCTTGATGATCATATCTTCACGGAGGTTGTTGATCAGGAGACGGCCGCAGAATTATGGTTAAAACTAGAGTCATTGTACATGACGAAATCTTTAACTAACAAATTGTGACTGTAACAGCGGTTGTTTAGCCTCAAGATGCAATCAGGTACACCATTAAGGGATCATATAGAAAATCTTAATTCTATTTTAGTAAATTTACGTAATTTGGATGTTAGGATAGATGATGAGGATGTAGGTTTAATATTGCTTGTTTCTCTACCGAATAGTTATGAGAACTTTGTGAGTCTTTTGTGGTATGCAAAGACTCGTTGACCCTAGAAGAAGTGAAGGCAACACTTTATAATAGGGAGTTGTATCAAAGGGCGACTGGTGATAATAATTAATATGACAGTGTTAGGTCAGGTAAAAATTCTAGAAAGAAAAATGGGTCTAACAACAGTAACAGTGCAAGTACAGATGGGTCTAGCAACTCTAGGACCATAATATGTTATCACTGTAAGGAACCATGACATTTTAGGTCTAAATGTCCGAAACAAAAATTTAAATCTCAGGCCACAGTAATCGAAAGTAAACAGAATAAGAGCTATGATTCGGAGGAAGAGTTAGCATGGATTAGTTGTGAGGAGTGTAATAATTTCTTTAGCAGCTGGGTTCTTGATTCTAGTAGTTCATTCCATATGAGTCCTCGTCGAGATTGGTTTGACAATTATGAGTCTTGTTTTGGGGGTTCGGTTACGATTGCTAATGGTACTCCATGTGAAGTAGTAGGTATTGGTTCCATAAGACTTCAGACTAGTGATGGAAAAAGGGTTAATTTGACTAAGGTGAGGCATGTTCCTGCATTGGGGAAGAACTTGATATCGCTTGGGACATTAGATGATTTGGGGCTCAAGGGTATGTTTAGCAAAGGGGATGTGAGTGTCTTTAAGGGTTAGGATTTGATACTTGAGGGTATCAAGCAGAAGTCCCTATATGTCCTTCAGGGTGCTACGCTGCATAATTCTATTGTTAGTGCTTCTACTAGTCATTGGGACATGACGGTTTATGATAGGCATGGTCATATGGGTGAGAGTAGAGGGATGAAATTCGCTATTGGGAATCGTCTTACATGTGTCAAGGATGCCTACCTTGATGAAGACAAGCATTGGATGTTTGGATTTAAACAAGGGTGTGAGCTTAGCATTAAAGCTCATGATCAGTTGTATGGTAAGATGGTTAGTTGG
This sequence comes from Amaranthus cruentus, assembly GCA_019425755.1. Classification (NCBI taxonomy): domain Eukaryota; kingdom Viridiplantae; phylum Streptophyta; class Magnoliopsida; order Caryophyllales; family Amaranthaceae; genus Amaranthus; species Amaranthus cruentus. The sequence continues at coordinate 3,059,690 of CM033466.1, forward strand.
GTACATTTGGAGAATTTGTTTTGTGGATTTGTTAGGTATTTTGTGGCATCATACCTATGGGATAACACCATTGCAAAATGATGTTACGAGAATAGCAAATCGGACCATATCATGGAGAGTCTTATGCATGCTCTCTAGTACTTAGTTGTTGAGTAGATATTGGGTTAGTTTGTTCGATCAGGGTTTACACACGGGATTAGAGGTGACCCGTACGTGTGTGGTGTTGCTCAGTAGGGTATCATGCTATCTCATGTTTGGAGTCTTGTTAGAGCTTTGGTGTGTTGTGGTGTATTTTATAGCTGCTGGTTATGGTGATAGTGGTGTCGAGTTTGAGGTGGAGTATGAGGTTAACCCCTCATCCATTTTTGTTCGACCCCGGATTGATGGTGTTGATGCTGCCCTAGGTATCTCATTGATTGTGATTTTGGGTGCTATGTTTATCTCGGTGGATAGTTCAAAGGAGTCAGTACAAGGAATATTTCGTCGATCTAGAGCGTTTCAAGAAAAACCTATATGTGTTATCGAGAAGTCTGATAGGTTGGTTATAGGGGGTGTTTTTTTGATTGCTATAAGTGGGGTAGGTTATGCATTGAATCTTGTGGGATAGGCAAGGTTGGTAGCCGGTTTTGTGGAGTCACTTGAACCTTCAACTTATGAGCATGTTTTAAAGTATAGCGAGCAGGCGCAGTGGTTTGCTGTGACTTTACATAAAACCGGAGTGTGGGAATCGTCGTATAGAATGCTAGTGTTACTTAGCTCAATTATATAACCTCATTTTAAGGCTAAGTCGGTCTACATGTCTAGAGCTATGGTTCGTTGTTTGAAGTATGTTGTGATGTGTACTTGTTTTGCGCATGCTAGAAGTGTCTTTTTCAGGTTTGTGACTCAACCCGGGTGGGGGCACTAGCAGGTAGAGATTTGTTCTCTCTACGGTTTGCTTGGATCAGATCTTGTGTCTCTTATGTACGAGAATGATGTTAGGTGCTTAGTTACATCGGTTGAAGCTTGGGTTGTGTTAGCTGAGTTTGATTGTGTTATGATCTCGGTGATGGTTCCTCGTGATCAACCTTAGCTAGGTTTTGTGTACTATGATTCTGTGTTTAGTGATCAGGTACTTGATGTTTGGAGAAGCACAGTGTGGTCAGATTTCATGAGTTGTGAGCTTTCCAAGGAGATCATCAAGTGATATAACTCTCAAGTCTTGGGCTTCTTCAATGGCGGTGACTTTTGGACCCCATTTAGATCTTGGAATACACCTCAAGACCTTCTGGACTTTTTTTACATAAGTAAAAGTTTTACCAAGAGAATTCAAATTGTTAGTAATCAATGTATAACGTGTAAACATTTCATTAATATTCTCATCCCTTTTCATCTTGAACATTTCGTATTGATGCATGAGAATGTTCATGGTTGTCTCCTCGACTCGATTGTTCCTTCATACGCCACAACCAAATTATCCCATAGTTTCTTAGCACTTGTGCATGATGAAACTCTATTGAACTCGGTACAATTTGAAGCACAACATCGTTGATTCATTGCTCTATAATTTTTGGACACCGATTCCAAAGCACTTTGTGAGTATTTGAATTCGGATTTTACCAAATCGTTTCCTTGTGCATCCTTTTTCATTAACACCTTATGTCCTATAGTTATGATGTCCCAAAGCTCTATATCTTGATCAATAACAGACTTCTTCATCAAACTTTTCCTATGAGATAAATTTGTTCCACAAAACAAGGAGGCCTAGAGCACGAACGACCTTGAGCAAGCAATCCTTCTTCTATCAGATCCATCACTGCTTCATATGTTTCTATTTCTCTTAAACTTTTCTCTCTTTTTTCTTCTTCACTTTCAGAAATTAATCTATCTCAGAACTCCATTTCTAGGTCTTTCCTTGATTTATCAAAGTTTTCCTCTTGTTCTTCATTATCAAGCCTAAATATTTCCTTCAACTTATTGGATTCTTCCAAGGATTAGAATGTTGCTCATTTTGGGCTTTCTCTCAAAACATTCGATGTTTCTATGAATCATTTATCTATGCAAAAACTTCTTCCATAGATGTTTTCTCAAGGTTGTGAAAAGCTAACTCGCTTATCTTTAAAGGGTAATAAGTTGCAAGGAAGCTTTTCTATTGATGGGTGTTCAAATTTGGAGTTTTTGGATCTTTCTTCCAATAATATCTCAATTCCCATGCCTAATTTTGGGGAAAATTGTCCAAATTTGCAGTATCTTGACATATCAGTGATACCCAATTGCATATTATTGCAAACGGTGTCGGTTTTAAGTGTCGTATACTTGTTCTAAATTTGATCTTTTAAAGTTCTTATTGATCAGACATTTGGACGTAATCTAAACTATTCTAAACAATTGGGTAATGTATGAAATGGAGGGGTAATTATCTACATGTGTTCTGCATAGATTGTGATACTCCAGATTTAGCTTGAAAAAAGATTGATAGACTACTCATAACACCAAGGTGCATCTTCTTTTCTAGGGAGCTCATTTGCTAAGAATTCCACAGTTAAGCGTGCTTGGTGGGGAGCAATCTTAGGATGTCTGACCTCCTGGGAAGTTTTCTTGGGTGCACACGAGGGAGGCCAAAGTGCGCTGGAAAGACTTGTGTTGGTCTGTTGTGCAAGTCTACAGTCTCTATGAGTAGTCACCGTTGGTCCGTTGGGCCGGGGTGTTACAAATGGTATCAGAGCAACCCTGTGACCGTGGCTGATTGTGTGTTGAGTGCACCTAGCGAGGGAAAAGATCTTAAAATGACGGTCCAACGAGGACATTGTATTCCTAAGTGGGGGTAAGTGTAATACCCTAGATTTAGCTTGAAAAGAGATTGATAGACTACTCATAACAACAAGGTGCATCTTCTTTTCTAGGGAGCCCATTTGCTAAGAACTCCACAGTTAAGCGTGCTTGATGTGGAGCAATCTTAGAATGGGTGACCTCCTGGGAGCTTTTCTTTGGTGCGCACGAGTGAGGTCAAAGTGCGCTGGAAAGACTTGTGTAGGTCTGTAGGGCTAGTCTACAGTCTCTATGAGTAGTCACCGGTGGTCCGTTGGACTGGGGTGTTACATATATGGTTCTTCGACCATTTGATTTTCCCTTGGTACTATGTCCTTGAACTACAACTCGTCTGAAATAAGGCGCCAGAAGGAGATCATGATGATCCATTAAGCATGCTGATAATTTAGTTATGCATAACAATATGATAGTTCCAGTAATATCTCAAAACCCTAATGGAAAACCTATCAAATTGAAAGAACTTGACCTTCAAGATATTTGATCTTCCCATGAAAGGTGCGCTTTTAGAGATTCGTAAAAGTACAATAAATGGCTTTGCTCTTCTCATGAAATGTGAGCTTTTAGAGATTCTTAGAAGTATAATAAATTAATTTGCTCTTCTCATAAAATGTGAGCTTGAAGAGATTCTTGCAGAAGCAGCCATGAAAGGAGAGTCGGAAAAGGAAAGAAGAAGAAAGTAATCATGGTTATGTCAAATTCAAGATTTAACGGCAACTTAATGGAAAAAACTTTTTAAAAAGTCATATTTGTAATTAGTAAGAAAAACTGCGGGTACCATTAGAATTAAAAAAACACAGGGGTACCAAAGATAAAGGGCAATTACACGGGTACCATAGATACTTTTCCAATTTCCAACTCTTTTCGACTCAAAAACCTATTACAAATGAAAGAGTTAGATGAACACAGTTTTTACTAACTCTTTAAGAATACTTACACTTTAATTGAAGAAGAGAGAAAATTATATGAAGTGTTGCAGCATTATTCCTTGAATGAAGTCTTATATTTATATGCCACGCTTCAACATATTCTTGTAAGCCAAGGAAGCTTCATTCGTCAAATTCACTAGTCTGATGAATCTAAGTCATTCTTCGAAATCCTGAAAATTATTTCAAATTGACGCTCATTTTAATACTAGATGTGCTGCCACGTTAGTACTTATATGACGCATTTAAAATTCAACAAAACCAAATAATGAAATGTGTGAATGTTATTTAAATTAAGGGCTTATGTTTTAGGGCAATTTAAATTATTTTCATTTTTTTTTGGTAAATATTCAAAACATCTCCTTATTGATAGGAAAACCTATATTTAGCAACCTTAATTACCGAGCAACTTATTTATTCAAATATTTAGACTTAAACATGTAATAACATTAAGCATAAAATGTATAATAAATTAAAAATTTTATTTATTTATTTATTTTTTTGTAAATTTGGAATATATAAAGAAAGAAAGAAGAAACAACACACTGAAACTTGGGAACCCTAGAGAGCTTTTAGGAGAAAGAGGAATGAGATTGTCAAATTCAAACATTTAAATATCATAAGTACACATTTTAATTCAAATTCAAATTTAAAAATAAAAACAACCTTATCCAATTATAATAAATTTAAGAAAAATTTACTTAGAAGTAAGATAAACATATTTGATACTAAAAACAACATGAATTTCATATTAAAATAACATAGAAGTAAGATAAACACTACTTTGGCACATAAATTCATACGTAACTCGATAAAATAGTTTAGACTTTAGAGTTTACACTAGTTTTGTTCAAAATTCAAGCTCTAAAAAAATAATAATCAACAATTGCTCACACAATTACACTAGTGACTAGTTTTGTTCAAAATTCAAGCTATAAAAAAATAATACACAATTACTCACACAATCACATTAGTTAAACATAATAGATTGTGTGACTTATGTTGTTGTGTTGAAAAAAATATAAAAAAGGAATAAATATGGTAATTTAAATTATGCATATAACTTGAAGGTAGTGCCTAATTTAAGTTTAGGCTTTAAGTGTTCAAGTGTATTGTAGATGCATAAATTGATCTTTTATACCCATGATGAGTTTGGAATACTTAAGTATTTCTTATATTTTTGAATATCATGCTTATGTTATGAACATCAAACTATATGTTACTTGTATGAATTTGTTTGATGATGTTTCTTTTTAGATATGTATGAAAGCATGATATTATGATATAAATTCCCGAATAGGGAAAAGTTCCTCTAGGAGAAAGTAAGAATACCATTCATTACCTTATTATAGGATATCAAGTTAAGTGATTCTTGATAAGATTCTCTTCATAGGGGAAAAAGAATACCATGATTCTTGTATTGCGGAAAAGACCATAATAAAAAATGTGAATACAGTTTATACCTTTTTCTAAAGGATTATAAAGATAAGTGGCTCTTTATGTGTCGAGGGGGATAGTGCTAAAGCTCAAATGTGGAAGAGCATGCATTTCCTATCCCTATTGCATTATTAGGCATTGCTCTATATTTGAGGGATGAGTCCTTACGCTCTTTATAGATCATGTAGTACTTTGTCGTGTGCTACTTGAGACGGTCCACCTATGAGAGTGTGTAGGTTGGCACCTCCTATGTGGAATTTTGGGCTAATATTCGACTAGAACACTCATGAAAACCAAGGTAGGTGCATAGGCCAAAAAAATGCATCATATAACTTAAGTGGAGTTTGTACCTGTCTAGGCAAGACATGTGGTTTGAGGGTCTTAATTCAAATCTTACAAGTTCCAAGACTTGATTCACTTGTTTGATCAAGAGTTCTTGAAGTTCAAGACTTATTATACTCATTAGGACATGTAAATTGTTGCATCAATTCACTAAACAACATGTTCTAGGTTTACTCCACTTAGTTGCTATGTGCCAAAGCCTTCTCTTGCACAAGTATTTTTCATTAAATGACATTTGTGGGGGATTGTTGGATAAATGACTATTTAAAGCTTTTCTAACACCTATATTTTCATTCATGGAGTGTTTGAACATTCTTAATATACATTTATGCTCTGTGAATATGGTTTGTGATGGTTGAAATAGAGTTGTTGAAATATGCCTATATATAGTGGGTGTATCATCCTTTTGGATATACGCAATTCTCAAATTTTCATCTCTTTTTCTATTCATTTGTGCAAGAGCGGTATTTGCTCCACATCTTAAGTAGCGTGTGTACATTACTTTTGTAGGGTGTGTTAACCTTAGGAAAGTCCCCTCTATTTACAATTGAGATAGTAGGGAAACAACTTTCTTATAGTGCACTGACAAGTTCATATCACACCATAAATTTCCTTATTAAACACATGCTAAACACAACTATAAACACATTTCTCATATACAAATGATATGCATATTATTATTATTATTATTATTATTATTATTATTATTATTATTATTATTATTATTATTATTATTATTATTATTATTATTATTATTTATTTTCTTTTTATTTTTTTTTTGAAGAAAAAAAGATTTTGTATTACCCAATCAAATCAACGGGATACAAGGGCCAAGGATCCTAAGATTGCCGGCTTACCACCCTAACATTGCATCAGTGTGAACACAATGCCCACCTTCTAGGAAGGGTTTCAAAGCGTCACTCTTCATGTGCACGGGAGGGAAGCAGGAAATCTAAAAAAGAATGGCTATACAAGAGACGACCATTCACATAACTAGCTCTGTCTATAGGACATACCCCTATCTGACAAGAAAAAACATAGCCAAAGAGGCCTAGATAGTCAATAGTACTAGCCCTAACTGCACGGCAACACGGACTGATCTTGGAGGAAAGGACGAAAACTGGCTTGCGGACCCTGCGTTGTATGCGGGGGCCCTCTGAATAGACCTGCATCATAGACCAGTGCTTACAAAACAGGATATCCAAGGTATCTAATATATAGGAAAACACATTGATCTAGCTCTTTAGAGATTTTAGATACTTGATTCTAGCTTCAAACGAACTCATGACGTTGTTTACCATATGTGATTCCATGTAGCATCGTTTCGTGCACTCCAGCTTGCATAAATGAGGTTGCAGAGGATTGCCTGATAGTGGTTCCTGCTCGTGCTGATATGTCGATTCCCCCTGAGGGAATCCATCAAGTTAGCCAAGTTACCTGTTATGCTGATGTAGTTTTTCAGTAAACCTACACATCCTTTACTGAAGAGGCACTTGAAGAAAGTTGATCCACCATCTGACTCTCTAGGCTGCAAATGGGACAATCGTCATCCTCCACAACACCTGCTTGCGAACCACTTGACACCAATAGTTCGTGATGCTCATGAGAACAGAGTTAACCAGCTGGAGTCGCGCAGTATAGTTCCTCGCATACCAGACTCTAATACGAGATGTCATCTTGTCAACCAGGTACTCGCAGTCTGTGACTGAATACCTACGTGAGGTGAGGGACATCCCTAGGTATTTGACTGAGAGGTTCTCACACTTATAGTCAAGAGACGTTGCAGCTTGGTCTTTGAACTCTTCGCTGACACCTGCTAGGTAGATAGCTATTTTTGAGTTGTTGGCTTTGAGGCCGGAGCAAGCTAAGAAATATTCTATCGTCTTAGTTAGAATGCTGATGGATTGCAAAAGAGCATTAGGTCATCGGCAATTGCTATGTGATTGAGCTTGACTCTGTTGCACCTGGGGTGAAAACTGAAATCCCGATCCTCCCCTGTCGTGGAAAGTGTTCTCGACAAGTATGCCATACCAATGGAAAAAAGCAGGGGAGATTGGGTCTCTTTGTCTAACTCCTCGTTTTTCTTTGAACTCAGTGAGGGGGTTACCATTAATGACCAGGGAATATTTTGTAGAAGTAACACATGCCATGACAATCTCAGTAAACTTCCTCGGAAAATTGAGGGCAATCAACATATCCTGCAGGAAATCCCCGTCTAGGGTGTCATAAGCTTCTACCCTCTACAAAAGCTCCTTGGTTGGGGCTTATGATGGAGCCCAGAACTAGGCGGAGTCTCCTGCATATAAGTTGAGAAATACATTTGTAAATGACATTGCAACAAGAGATAGGTCGGAAGTCACCTGGGGTGTTTGGGTTGGCGACCTTGGGGATAAGAGTGATAGCAGTTGTGTTCTATGAATTCAGGAGGGTGCACTTTGCAAAAAAGTCTTGTACCGCTTCTATAACATCGGGGCCCACTATATCCCAAGCTGCTTTATAGAACCCACTGTTAAAACCATCTAACCTTGGAGCTTTATCCTCCGAAATACTCCATATGGCATCTTTGATTTCTTCAGGGGAGAAAGTCAAGCTAAGCAGATTTTGTTGATTATGGGTTAGTGTAGGACCTCTATTGATGATATTCATGTTAATCTTAGTGTTCCTCCATTTTACAACCCAGTAGATCTTTGTAGTATTCCTGGAAAGCATCCCGGATTTTCCTTGGATCGCTAGTGGAACCATCCTGAAGGTGTAACACATTTATAGCGTGGAATTTCCTCCTGTGTTGAAGAGAAAGGTGGAAGTACCTGGTGTTCTCATCCCCCATGGTAAGCCATTTGAGCTTTTTGTCTGAGGGCTGACTTCCACTCCTTCTTTGTTCTCCTGAATATCTCTGCATTCCTACATTCTTCATCGGCTAGCTGTACATCACCAGGGTTTGTGTGCAGTTGGTCCTGGGCTCTGTTGAGGTCAGCTTCGGCTTTGGCCAGATCTGAGTCATTTATGTTCTTGAAGTTTGCTTTGCATGCTGCTTTCACCCTCCCCAGCTTGTGATCTAAGTGATTGTTGGCCCATTTGAGTTTTGATGATGACTTAACAATTATAAACAAACAAAATATTTTAAAGATTGTTTTGAAGCTCATATATCCGATTGTCATAATCGTCGATGGTACCTAAAAAGGTTGTGGAAGAGCATTAAATGTCAAAGTCAAACGATTGAGTCACATGGTCCAGTTTCAAGATTGATAAAACTGAAGTCAGTCCAGATGGAGACAACACAGTGTTCCTAACACAACGAGTCAGAGAAATGAGTCAATAAAGAATAGGGAAATAAATTTTACTTTTATTTTTCTTATAATTGGCTTGTACGGTTGAAAATAAGACTTGCACAAGGGTTTTTAATTGCCTAAAAATAACCACCTATTTTAGAGGACTAAAATAATTTAAATCCTATTTAATCTCTAGAAAAATAGGATTTACTATTCTTGGCATAAACTAACCGTGGGACTTGGAGTAACCTCCAAGTTTCCTACCCACCTTCCCACATCATTTGATAATGGGATCATGGCTATGTTACACGGTTCTACTTCTTATAAAAGAGTTAGAATAACATGCCATAAGGAGCCGTGAGTGCCCCCTTCAAGAATCAAGTGAGATCAAATCAAGAAAAAGAAAAAGATAAGTTGTTCTTAATTGCCAATTAAATCAATCCATTTTTTCTTGTGCATTTCTTTGTTTTCATCCAGTTTTAGAGAATTATTTTGTAAGGGCTTTATGAGTGTGTAATTTAGACTTGGGAAAGTCTAAAGGGAATTGTGAGAATTAGGCTTAGTAGAGAAGAGAAGAAAAAGTTTTATGTAATTGAGTTGTAAATTACTTAAAACTTAATAAGAGAGTTTGAAATCCGAAGTGGTCGTGGCATTCTTTCTTTTGAGGCCAAGAAAGTTTCCACGTTAAATTCTTGTGTTCTTTTCATGTTTCTATAATTTGCTTTGAGTATTTTATTAGATTGAAATTCCGCAAAAACAGGGCATAAATACTCTTTAAGGCAACACAACAATTCACCCCCCCCTCTTGTTGCGTTCATATTCTCTAAAGTGTTTCTACTATTAGTATTAGAGCCTTGTTCCTCATTTGATCAGGAAACCCTGAGAGCCGTATCTTGGTGTATTAGAGATGTTGAAGATGAATGAACGTATGGAAGAAGGTTACTCTACTCAGAGACCGCCAATGTTCGATGGAAAATACTACACATATTGGAAGAATAGGATGGAAATCTTCATCAAGGCCGAGAATTCTCAAGTTTGGAGAGTCATCGAAGTTGGAGATTTTGAGGTAACTACTACCAACTCCAATAACGAGACTGTTCCCAAACCAATAACTGAATATGAGAAAGAAGATTTTCAGAAAATGGAGATGAATGCTCTTGCCATCAAATTACGTCACTGTGGGCTTGGACCAAATGAACACAATCGAATTATGGGTTGCAAAACAGCAAAACAGATTTGGGATCTGCTGGAGGTCACCCATGAAGGAACCAGTAAAGTAAAGCGTTCCAAGATTGACTTGCTCATGTCAAGATAGGAATGATTTGTTATGGAACCTAGAGAAAGTATTCAAGAAATGTTCACTAGGTTCACTAACATTACAAATGAACTTGTCTCTCTTGGAAGGCTTATTCCCTCAGATGAACAGGTAAGAAAAATCCTAAGAAGCCTACCTCAAGATGATCACTGGAGAGCTAACGCCACTGCCATACAAGAATCTAAAGATTTCACCAAATTCAACTTGGAAGAGTTGGCTGGTTCCCTGATGACTCACGAATTACATCTGGGAACAGCGGACAGTTCCAGAAACAAAGGCTTGGCTCTGACAGCGAATGAACTAAAAGAGTCAGAAGGTGATGAGGAAGAGGCAGCAATGTTGGTGTGAAAATTCAAGAAGTTCTTCAGGAACAGTAGATCTAATAATCAAAGGAACATCAAAGAAAGAGGAAGTGCAACTTCAAAAGCCAACTTTGAATGCCACAAGTGTGGAAGTACCGATCATTTCATTAAAGAATGCCCTCAATGGAAGAACGAGAAGGGTAAAGGGAAGGCAAGGGAAATAGGAAGACAACCATTAAAAGGGAACTTCAATAAAACTGATTTTCGCAAAGCCATGATAGCTGCATGGGGAGAATCTGAAAGCAAGACTCAAACCGAAGCCCCAGTTGAAGAAGAAATAGCCAATCTCTGTCTCATGGCAACACATGATGAGAAGTCCAAAGGAAAAGAGGTATTGTCTTCTAATTTATTTCCTAATTACCTATTCAAATTGGATAAACATGAATTGATTAAAATGATTTTGGAGACACAAAATAATCTAGAAAAACAAACGGCCATCTGTCTCGAAATAGAGAAAGACCTTAAGACTAGCAAAGACCAAATATCCTACCTAAATTCTTTTAGGTCCGATGTGCAAACTCGATTTTTTGATTTGCTTGATAAAAATGTGATGTTCAAGGAAGCAATAGAGAAAGTAAAACAAGAAAATGTTATGTTAAATATTGAACTAAATAAATATAAATTGCTAGGATTAGAACTAAAAACCGAGTCCACTCAAGAGATTAAAAACGAATTTAACAAGATGAAGTTAGACCTAGAATCCACCAAAAATGAAAATGAAAAACTTAAGCTTGAATTAAATTCAAATGGAAAAGGGAAAATCAAAGAGGTTTCCAAATGGATTATTGACGCTAAAACCAAAGGAAATGAAGGTTTAGGATATAATAAATATAATTAAAAGTAGAAGGTCTATGTTGATCTCCCAAGTAGTAAGATCTGTTCCTTTTGTGGCAAGACGGGGCACCTGAAACATCAATGTTTAAAAAAGGAACAGCATAACAAAACGAACCAAATATATGTCGATAGAGTTTGGATTAAGAAGTATGATTCATGTTTAATCGACATGGAACCCAAGGATGGCTGGGTTCCACCCTCTAACAATTAAGTTCGTTTTGCAGGTTCTAGTGAGGGGGAACAACTCATGGTATCTCGACAGTGCCTGTACCAAGCACATGACAGGTGATAGATCAAAGTTTCTCTCACTAGAAGCCTATGATGGAGGAACGGTGACCTTTGGCGACAATATGAAAGGAGAAATTATTGCAAAAGGAAAAATAGGAAGGTCAAGTTCCCATGCTATAGACAATGTATTTCTAGTCGAGAATTTAAAACACAATCTATTAAGTATCTCTCAATTTTGCGACAAAGGTAACACTTATGTTGTGGACCTCCACACTGTTCCCAAAACCAGTCTAACATGTCTAAGTGTAATAGAAGATGACCCTCTTCTTTGGCATAAACGATTAGGTCATGCTAGTTTTTCATTGCTTAATACTTTACGATCTAAAGACCTAGTAAGAGGATTACCGTCCCTTAAGTTTGAAAAGGATGAGATTTGTGATCCTTGTGCCAAAGGAAAACATACAAGGTCGTCCTTCAAACCTAAAAATGTCGTGACCACCTCAAAGCCACTTGAATTAATTCATATGGATCTTTGTGGACCAATGAGAATCCAAAGTCGCAGTGGTAAGCGATATGTATTTGTTATTGTTGATGATTACAGCAGATTTACATCGACATTATTTTTATCTAGCAAAGATGAGGCTTTTGATGAATTTGTTGCATTCGCCACCAAAATTCAAGAATCTAGTAACAATCAGCTTGTCCACATAAGATCGGATCATGGTAAAGAATTTGAAAATTCAAGGTTCATTGACTATTGTAATGAGCATGGTTTAAGTCACAATTTTTCCGCACCAAGAACACCACAACAAAATGGTGTGGTAGAACGTAAAAATAGAACTTTAGAGGAAATGGCTAGAACCATGTTGATAGCTAGTGGTCTACCTAGAAACTTTTGGGCTGAAGCTGTTAATATTGCATGGTATATATTAAATCGTGTATTAATTAGACCGATCACTTCTAAAACCCCCTACGAACAGTTTAAAGGAATTAAACCTAATATTTCATTTTTTCGAGTATTTGGATGTCGATGTTTTGTGCATGTAAATGGAAAATGAAATATAGGTAAATTTGATGAAAGAAGTGATGAGGCAGTATTTCTTGGCTATTCATCTTACAGTAAAGCTTACAGAGTCTATAATAACAAAACTACGTGTGTTGAGGAATTCGTTCACATTATCTTTGATGAAACTAAGTTTATGATAAGTGAACAAGAAACAGGTGATTTTAAGATAGGTCTTGCTAACCTGGAAGATGATGAAAACATACATAAGGAGCAAGATCAAGAAGAACAACAGCAGGTTCAAAATGCTGAACCAAATCAAGAACAGGAACAACAGGCAAATCAGGAACAGCCAAATGTTCCTAATGCAGATATTCCTAGAGACGTACAAGATGAAAGAATTGAAGCTGAGCCAAATCAGAATCAAGTCAGTGAGCCTGCTTCCACATATGTCTCTACTAGAGACTTTGTGCCAAAACCGTGGAAACATCAAAAGTCACATCCACTAGACTTGATTTTAAGCGACATGAACAAAGGCATACAAACAAGGTCCCAAATGAGAAACTTTTGTGCACACTTTGCAATTCTCTCAACATTGGAACCCAAGAATCATGAAGAAGCTTTACAAGATTCAGATTGGGTAGTTGCAATGCAAGATGAATTAAATGAGTTTGAACGAAACAAAGTGTGGCACATGGAACCAAAACCCAAGAATAAAAAGATAATTGGATTAAAATGGGTATTTAGAAACAAGCTGGACGAGGATGGCACAATAGTAAGAAACAAAGCAAAGTTGGTGGTTAAAGGGTACAATCAACAGGAAGGTATTGACTATACAGAAACTTTTGCTCCAGTAGCGAGGTTAGAAGCTATTAGAATTCTTATTTCATTTGCTGCTTTTATAAATTTTAAATTATATCAAATGGATGTGAAATGTGCATTTTTAAATGGTTTTCTAGAAGAAGAAGTCTTTGTGGAACAGCCACCTGGCTTTGAAAACCCAATTTCTCCGGATCACGTCTACAAGCTTGATAAAGCTCTTTATGGGCTAAAACAAGCTCCTAGGCAATGGTACGAGAGATTATCTAAATTTTTGATTGAAAACAAGTTCATAAGGCGTAAAATTGACAAGACCTTATTCTTCAAGACTAAAGGTTCAAATATTTTAGTCGTTCAAATATATCTTGATGATATTATTTTTGGAGCCACTAATGAATGGTTATGTAAAGAATTTGCTGACCTAATGAGTGCTGAATTTAAAATGAGTTTGATGGGAGAATTAAATTTCTTCCTTGGTTTGCAAATTAAATAAACTGCTAACGGTATCTTTATTCATCAACAAAAATATATAAAAGAACTTCTAAAGAAATATGGACTAGATAACGCTAAAACAAACCACACACCGATGGCCACTAACATTAGATTAGATGAAGATTCTAATGGTACAAATGTTGACCAAACTATGTATAGAGGCATGATAGGATCTCTACTATATCTAACTGCTAGTAGACCCGATATTTCGTTTAGTGTTGGTTTGTGTGCTAGATTTCAATCAAATCCTAAAGAATCACACCATACGACAGTAAAAAGAATTCTAAGGTATTTAAAGGGAACATATGACTTATCCCTATTTTATCCTAAAAATGATGTCTATGACTTGAAAGGTTTTATTGATGCAGATTATGCAGGAGATCTTGTGAATAGAAAAAGCACTTCAGGAATGGTACAATTTCTTGGCTCATGTTTAGTATCTTGGTGTTCCAAGAAACAAAACACCGTTGCCTTATCCACCGCTGAAGCTGAATATGTGGCAGCAGCAGCCTGCTGTACCCAAATGCTTTGGATAAAATAACAGCTAAGATATTTTGGTATTAAATTTGAATGCGTTACTATTTATTGCGATAATACCAGTGCCATATGCATATCAAAAGATCGCATCACTCTAGGGTTAAGCATATACATATTAGACATCATTTTCTTATGGATAATGTTGAGCACAAAAATATTATTGTCAAACATGTCAATACTAATGAGCAAGTTGCAGACATAATGACGAAACCACTTCCTAGGGAACAATTTGAAAAGATGAGGTTGGAGCTAGGTATGATCAAGCTTCACTTAAGTTTAAATGCTAGAATTCCTCCTCTAAGCAACGTGATAATTGGAAGGGTTAGATCAACCACAACAACCAAGATTGAAAATTCAATCATTGCGAGATTTAGGTACGCAACTATCTAAGCATGTGCCATGAATATTGTCTTGATTGCTTGTCTAACTGAATAGTCCATGTAGCATAATTTATTTTATCTTATTATTATTATCCCCATATTATAAAATGAAAATTTTTTATATTTTTTTATTATTCCACATAAATTCCAGGATTTTCTTTTATTTATTTTTCAATGAGTCAACTTAATTTAAAGTGGAAGACGAATCATTGGGGTGTTTCGAAAATCATTTACGTAAACCGCCTTATTCACTGAACCTACCCTTAAAAACTACTCGTTGCACCACTCATTTCACATGCAAAACCGTCACTTGGAAGTTGTACAAACCCTTCACAAACCGTCCTTTCATCCCTTTAAACCCACTCACTCACGTCCCATCCATCCCACTCTCCATAATTACCAAAGTACAACTTTTCTTAAATCCCTAAAACCGTCAAAGAAACCTTCATCTTCATCCTCACCAAAACCATGAAATCGCCCAAATCATCATCAACAAACAAGGGAAAAAGCCCTAAATTCGTCCAACCCGAACCCTTACAAGTGATCCATCCTTCGCCTAGTGAAATACCACAGTCATCCTCACAAAAACGTCAAAGATCAACCACTCCTAAAGCCATGCAATAAGGCACGAAAAGAACTCAATCAAAAGGAGCTTCATCATCCAGATCATTAAAAAGGGCCGAGCTAGTGGACCCTAACAGTGCAGAAGAAGTTGCTAAAGAAATGTCTGTAGGCTTTGGGCTAGACAAATACTGGTATGACTCTAATTCTTGTCCTCAATTGCATGCGATTCTGAGTAATCAAGGCTGGGAGATTCTTATGTATGACTTATCTTGCAATTCCATTTATCCACATTTGATGAGAGAGTTCATTAAAAAAATATCGATTGACAATGGGGTCTTTTCAAGTACTGTGAAAGAAATTAAAATAGCGTTTAACAGTCTTATGCTGGGAGAATGGTTTGGGGTACCTGCTGTGGGATTCGATACTTATTATGTTGGGTCTAAAATCGTTTTTTCAGGCATCAATGAAAAAACAGTGTTAAAATTTGTAGGAGTAAATGATAAAAAGCGGTTCAGTCACAACTCACTGTCTCCACTTCACAAATTGCTGTATAACATTGCTAGGAGATTTATCTTACCACGTAGGTCAAAACGTAGTAAGGTAAATTTAAGAGATGCGACTTTGATTTACTGTTTAGCCAATCACATAAAGATAATTTTCCGTCCTTGATGATATCACATTTGGCCGATTGCATTGAGAAGAAGACTATGGTTGGATATGGTGGCTTGTTAACCCATATCTTTAAAAAGTTTGGTATGCCTCTTGAAGGCCTAGAATTCCCTATGAGTGCTAGCAACAAAATAGGTGCTAAGTGTCTTACCAACTTGCATCTTAAATCAAATGACAACGGGATTCTAGAGTATGTAGTAGAAGATGTTGAGTATGCAAGTTCCGGGGAGGAATAGGATGAAGAAGGAAAAGAACTAGACGGAGAGGATTTGGAAGAAGAGAATCAAGAGACTGTTCCCACTGCCACAACTTAGGTAGAGACAGAAAAGGAACAAGGGGAAGCAGTAAGTAAGGGGGAACACGCTGAGGAAGAGGAAAAAGCAAAACTGTAGGAAGTAGAATCCAGTTCAGAAGACAATGAAATGAATGTGCCTAACAAGGAACAACCTATGCTCACACCACGAAAGAGCAGCAGGTTGGAGTCTAAACGTTCTTCGTGCTTGAATGATGACATTACCTCTCAGAAACCTCTATCACCAAAGCCAATTCCATCGCCACCACCATCACCTATTCCCACTTCACAACCGCCACACTACACTGGTTTTGATGATAACCAATCCGCTGTCCCTCCTCCTATTACCCTTGATCTCTTGATCACCAAACTTGTTGATTTTCAGTCTCAGTTACATGCTTTTCAGGATGAGGTTTGTGTTTCACTTGCATCCATCACTGACCAGCTTACCCAAATAGAATCCTGTCTTGGAGCTAAACTGGACACGGTGGAAGTGCAAACCGAATTCATAGATGAAGAGACTGCGCAATGATCCCTTCGTCTGCTTATTAAATCTTTTTATGTAATATTTAACTTTGTTGGCCTCATCAACTATTTCTCTAAATAATTTACTATGGTCTATGATGTTGGTGCTTGCATTTCTTGATTATGTATTTTTAATTCCTGACAATTATGCTACTGCTCTATCCTTATGCATCATTAGCTTATGGTCTATGATGTTGGTGCTTGCATTTCTTGATTATGTTTTGGTATTTACTTTGTGGTTTGCTGCTTACTTTCTTAATTTTTCTAACGCTTGCCTTAGTGCTGTGGTTTGATAAAACCCCTACTTTTTGATTGATGTCAAAAGGGGGAAGAAAGGCAACAAACTTACCCTAAAACTTGTGAATGCTTAAACTCTTAACTTAGTCTTTGTTTTTTTTCTAATTAACTTGCAAAAGATTATGCTTATAGGATCACGTTTATGATATATAGAATTGCTTAAGGTATTTCGTAGTGCTTATGATTATTAATAGTTTAAGTACTGTCTATAAATATTTGGTTATTCTTACATCTTCACATTAAAAGAGTTGCTTAAGTTGATGTGTTTATTAATTTTATTCTTGTTGTATTTAAATCTGAAAACTCAAGTCATGTTCAATTACATGAACTTTGATAAATTTTAAGAAAAATACTATATTAGAGTAATATGTGCGAATCAGTGTTTAGTAAATTACTTTGTAATAATTTAGTTTGCTAAATATGCTTAGACTTGCTTTAATCTCTAGCATGCTCTAGTTATTTGTTTTACTCTATGTTTCTTAATTAAGTTTGTTTATAAAGTTTGCCATCATCAAAAACGGGAAATTTGTTGGCCCATTTGAGTTTTGATGATGACTTAACAATTATAAACAAACAAAATATTTTAGAGATTGTTTTGAAGGTCATATATGCGATTGTCATAATCGTCGATGGTACCTAAGAAGGTTGTGGAAGAGCATTACATGTCAAAGTCAAACGATTGAGTCACATGGTCCAGTTCCAAGATTGATAAAACTGAAGTCAGTCCAAATGGACACAACACAGTGTTCCTAACACAACGAGTCAGAGAAATGAGTCAACTAAGAATAGGGAAATAAATTTTACTTTTATTTTTCTTATAATTGGCTTGTACGGTTGAAAATAAGACTTGCACAAGGGTTTTTAATTGGCTAAAAATAACCACCTATTTTAGTGGATTAAAATAATTTAAATCCTATTTAATCTCCAGAAAAGTAGGATTTACTATTCTTGGCATAAACTAATCGTGGGACTTGGAGTAACCTCCCTGTTTCCTACCCACCTTCCCACATCATTTGATAATGGGATCATGGCTATGTTACACGGTTCTACTTCTTATAAAAGAGTTAGAATAACATGCCATAAGGAGCAGTGAGTGCCCCCTACAAGAATCAAGTGAGATCAAATCAAGAAAAGGAAAAAGATAAGTTGTTCTTAATTGCCAATTAAATCAATCAATTTTTCCTTGTGCATTTCTTTGTTTTCATCCAATTTTAGAGAATTATTTTGTAAGGGCTTTATGAGTGTGTAATTTAGACTTGGGGAAGTCTAAAGGGAATTGTGAGAAGTTTTTGTAAAAGAAAAGAAAAAGAAACGAGAAGGAGAACCAAGAAAGAGAAGAGGAGAATTAGGCCTAGTAGAGAAGAGAAGAAAAAGTTTTATGTAATTGAGTTGTAAATTACTTAAAACTTAATAAGAGAATTTGAAATACGAAGTGGTCGTGGCTTTCTTTCTTTTGAGGCCATGAAAGTTTCCATGTTAAATTCTTGTGTTCTTTACATGTTTCTTTAATTTGCTTTGAGTATTTTATTAGATTGAAATTCCGCAAAACAGGGCATAAATACTTTTTAAGGCAACACAACAATTCACCCCCCCCCCTCATGTTGCGTTCATATTCTCTAAAGTGTTTCTACAGTGATTACCCATGTGCCAAATGCCCCATATGGTTTGGAAGAATTCCTCATGTTTTCCCCAGTGGTTCAAGAATTTAAAGGGTATTTTTACGCTTGGGGGTACCACAGAACTGGATCAACATTGGTGTATGGTCGAACTCGCCCTCCGGTAGAAAAAAAACTTCTGCATTTGAGAATTCGTTATCCCACAATGTATTCCCCAAAACTCTGTCGGTCTTACTGAGAACTCTCGCTTCCCCTTTTTGTTTGTTTAACCATGTATAGAATCACCCCATGCTTTTCAGATCGTGAATCCCACAGTTTACCATGCAACTACGAAGTGGCTCTATTTCATTAAGCCGTGGTTTTTGACCGATTCTCTCATTAAGGTTGGCTATACAATTAAAGTCTCCCATTATGAGTCATGGATCCGCCATTGTGGCTCCTATTGCCTCCAAGTCACTAAGCATAACTCCTCTCTCTTTCTTGTTAGTGGCACCATAGACAAAGGAGCAAGTGAAACTCTTGCCAGTGTGGGGCTGATACACGCACTTATCGCACGTGATTTGCACCAATTTTAATTGACCCCGTGGCTGTGCAAAATTTAAAGCTCCAACACTTAGAAAATTTTCTAAGTCAAAAGAATGCCCAGCACTGAACCAGTCGACCGGTCGACTGGGACCAGTCGAGTTGACTGGTTCATATCTGACATGCTACTGTTCATTTTTGTCCATGAACTTTTTGCCTCAAGCTTCCTCCAATCCTTCCCCTTCCGTGCTTCAGCCTCCCCTCTCCTATGCATCTGCTCCTCATGATGAAGAGGGTTGCTTGTTTCACTACTTAGGCAATGATGGTGAATGCAAGTGGGAAGCCCATGCTTTTGGCTATTTATACACCAATTTTCTGATGGAGAAGACACACCAATTCAGTCCACAAGCTGAACCTTACTCTATTCTCTCTTCTTTCTAAGTTTATTAGTGTATTTGTAAGTTTAAGTGCCCATCCATTTCAGAAATTTTTAGTAGTTCTTTCATCAAACACTTTCCTTTGGTACTTTTATCTTTAGAACTTAAGCATTTGGTTTGTAACTTAACCATTAAACACTAGTAGTTTGTAGTACTTTTCCTTTGGTAATTCATCAAACATTTTCCAGAAATTGTGGGTTTGATTTAGCATTTGGTTTGAAATATTCCTTGGGTTTGAATATTGAAAGATCTTGTTCATTTGTGTGATTGTCATTCCCCTCCTTAGTTGAGGGAAGTAAGTATTCTTAACTAAATTTTCTTCTTTGTTGTTGTTTGCTCTAGGAATATGATGATATTTTATGTGCTTATGTTAATAATAAGCATGAGTGAGTTGTTATCTTCCTAGAGTTTGGGGATGTAGTTAACTAATTAATATGCTTATGGGGTAATGGGTTGATCATAAATATGTACATGAAAGAATATGTGAGTTCCATGGTAAGGAATCGAAAGCCCATTTCGATCTCCATCCATGGACAATTTATGTTGCTTGATTGTTTGAATGCTTGGGAAGTATGAATTCATGCTAGTAATGAGTAGCTCGGAAGCTAACTTTATTAGGATTCCTTTGAGGCCTAGCCCGTCCTTAGGATGATGAACCATGCCCATCTTGTTTGATTCTTTCTTGTTTTAACATAAATTGGAGGTCATCAGCATGTATTAGGGAGTTGTTAGTATGGTCGAGTTATACACCCAGAAGTCGAATCTCCTAAACCATATTAGTGACTATATAGTTCCTATGCCCAGAAGTTGTGGAGCTAAATAAGAAAGACCTTTCTTATCATAAAATGGTTAAAACATATTTTCAACCCATCCCTTTAGCATATTAAGAAGCTAAAATCCCCAAACTACAGTCTTTTTATACATCGTCTAAAACCTGAAATTGAAATTTGTTGTCACTGTAAGAGCTTAAAAATCATAATCTTTCATGTCATTAAAACTTTCTTAGTCACGAAAATATTTCCCTGTGGACCGACCCCTTACTTACCACTAATGCTAGTCATTAGGGTTATTTAAGGAGAACAAAAATTAATTGTATAGACTGTACCTCGATAAACGATCAACGACCTACGGTTCTGCGTGCTATCAGGGGCCTGACTATAAGGTGAATGATTTGGCTACTAACGAACCTGATGTCTACTTTCATCTCCTCGCCCTTCCAAGCTACTATTATCCTCCCTCGTTGATGATATGCTAAGTTGTGAGTGAAACACCATGAGGGGCAAATGCGTTTGTAAAGGGCTCCTATACCTTGCCTCTTTACTTTCGTCTCCAGGAGGCTAAATAAGCTTATGTTATGGTTAGCGATGAAACGAGCCACATCTACCTGCTTCTGCATCTTATTAGCCCCCACACATTCCATGCTAGGATGCTATTCATGATCATCAATGGGGTAAGCCCCCAGCGCTTTTATTGGAAGGAGTTGGCCTTGGGATCTCTTACTGATTTGGTGTCCATCACCGACTTCTAAAAGCATTGCATAGAAGTTGGAGGTTTGTGTGACATGTGGTTGCTGAACTCTAGTAGGGCTCTGTGTCCTTCCTCTCACTCGATGGGTTTGACTTCCCTGTAGTCCAACTCTGGAGTCCTGGGTCTTATTAGGGGTTTCCTGAGGTCCCACCGAGTCTAGCTTAACATTTGAGTTCTCACTATGATCATCATTCATAACCCTACCCATGTCTTATTCGGCCATTGCAGTGGTTTGAGCTATGTTACTCCCTTTTTTAACCCATTCTTTCTTCGAGCGCTTCTTCAAATTTTGGTTCTTGTTTGTGGATGTCCGGCATGCATCAACATGATGGCCATGACCTTGACACTTAGTACACCAGTTGGGTTTCCAGTCGTATTGTACGTGTTGTTTAACCAATTCTTCATATTCATTGGTAAAGTACGTCGCATTTGGTAAACCATTCTTGATGTCCATCTCTACAAGAGCTCTAGCATACATGAGTCTTTCTTTGTTCTTGGTTGCATTGTCAACTTTTAGGACGGTCCCTTGGAGCTCTGCCATCTTCCTAATACACCTTTCACCCCAATATTCCATAGCTAGAGCAGGCAATTTAACCCACATCTGTATGGTGGCTAGGTTCTCCTTTTCTAGGGACATTTTGACTTTCCATGGCTTAACGATGAAGGGTTTTCTATCGAAGAGTATACCACTCGTTTCACAAGCATTGTCTCTAGAGGTTTTGTCATTCAACCGCACTATGAAAACACCTTTGCGCACCATTCCTACTTTCTCAATGCTAAGGTCGTTCCATATCCTTCTCACAAATCCATCTATGACATGTAAGGGTGGGTTTGCTCCTAATACATAGCACACAACAGCAGAATCCCAATACGCAATTTCGTTCTCAATGTACATTGTTGAGAATATTACCTTTTTGTCGGGGTGCATCGTTGCTTCCATGAGCAACCGGCAGCGGCAGCAGGGCTGCTTTCCCAGCTTGATTCTCCATTTCTTCAATTCTGCCTTCAGTCTCATTCCAATTAGAAATGTGGCGTGGTGAGCTCCTTTGCTTCGTGTTTGCAGACCCAAAAAATGGAGGACCAATCTGCTCCTTAGTGCATCTTTTGGAATTTAAAGTAGCCAACGCTTCCTGACGGTGGGAATGTGGTGTGGTGCCCAGTACTATGGCTGCCAAGGTCGGATTCGAACTACCTGGGGTGGCTGTAGCCTCAGGAAACCCCACTTCATTGCTGCTCCTTAGTGGGTTTTGCTTGTTAGTGGGTTTTGCTTGTTTTGTTTTTCATTTCCTAATTAATTTATTAAGTTAGTGGGTTTTAATTAATTCATTTCCTAATTAATATAGTTAGTACACCAAATTAGTTTAGTCATTAATAACAACAAAAAATTATAAGAAACTACCTAATTTATAAGTATATTAAAAAAAACTACCTTATGTAATTTGGTTTTGTAAAAAACTACCTAATCTAATATATTTCTCTGCAAATGACTACCATTTGACTGAACACATTAGTTGACTGTTAAGTTTGAGGGTTTGACCAATTTGAGAGGTTAAGTTGTCTATATGGCAGTATCTCATTAGTCCTCGTATTTATAAATAATTTAAAATTAAAACACATATATTAACAAAATAAAAATAAAAGATATTTAACGTCATTTAAACCTATCATAACGGATTTTTCTAAAAAAACGGACGTCGTGATTATCCTTATGGGTAAACTCTTTCGAAAATCCGGTCGAAACAAGTAATTATTCGCCTATTTTCCGAGATATAAACCTAAAAAGAAATTTAACATCATTTTACCCTTCATAACGACGATTTTTCAAAAAAACAGACATCGTGATTACCCTTATGGGATAACTCTTTCGAAATTCCGGTCGGAACACCCTTATGGGTAATCGCAAATATGCTACTTATTAAAAAAATTAAATAGGCGAACAAGAATAATCGCGACATCCGATTTTTGAAAAAAGTATCATTATGATGGGGAATATAACGTTAAATATCTTTTTCTATTTACGTATTGAAAAATAGAAAAATAAGAAATTGTTTCGAGCGGATTTTCGAACCCATTAGGATAATCACGACGTCTGTTTTTAAGAAAAAAAATCGTTATGATGGCAAAAAATGACGTTAATTATCTTTCATTTTTATTTTGTTAATTTATGTGTTTTAATTTTAAAATATTTAAAATACGTGGACTCATGAGATACTACCACATAGACAACTTAATCTCTCAAATTGGTCAAAGCCTCAAACTTAATGGTCAACTAACATTTTCCATTATGTGGTAGTCATTTGCAGAGAAATATGTTAGATTGTTTTTTGCAAAAAAAATTACATATGGTAGTATTTTGCAAATAGACCTAGAGATTAGTTATTTTCTTATAGTTTTCATTATAATAATAATAATAATAATAATAATAATAATAATAATAATAATAATAATAATAATAATAATTCTCAATGTAACTTTATGCAAAATACTACCTTATGTAATTTTTTTTGCAGAAAACTACCTAATCTAACATATTTCTCTGCAAATGACTACTCAATCATATGTCAAGTTAGCCAATGAGAGCTTCTCTCTCAAGGACAGTGAGGGCGATTTTCAAACGGCGTCAAGGGTGTGTCTTCCACCTTCAGCTTGGTTTCCTATGGTCTTTTCGGTGGACTTTCCGACCTGTAGAATCCTTCTTCCAGGTTCATTCTTCCTGCTTCAGCTTGAGAGCTCAACGTCTGGTCCATTTCAGAGGGTGGGTTCGATTTTCAATATGGCGCTGGGTTCTGGAATAGGAACGCGTTTGTTTGGTCGATTTTGAAGCTTGGGTTCAGCCGATATTGCCTGTGTGGGTAAAGTAACTTCCCTTGTGAAGCTTGAATTCGGCCAGTTTAGCAGTTGTGAAACAAGAAGCTTCCCTTGAAGCTTGAATTCAGTCGGTTAGCTGGCGGTGGGACAGGTACGTGGGGTTCTACAGTTGGGTTCTCTTTGCGGCACGAGGCGGGGGATTAAGTCTTGAGACGGTCCGTTTGGTTCAGTTCATAGGGTGGGTTCGGTTTTGAAATAGCTTCATGACGGTGACTCCTTATGTTCAGCTTGCATCCTCCTCTGGTATGTTTCTGTCGACGTTTTTTTTAATCCCGTGCGCATGGCTTTGTGGCAGTTTGGGGTGTGGGGTAGGTGGCTTTTCTGGGTGGGTTTGTGTTTATTTTGATCCCGTGCGCATGGTTTTGTGTTGATTGGATTGATTGTTTGTTTGCGTTGGTTGTTGGTTTGGGTTGTTTGTTGGTTTTGGGTTGGTGCTTTGGTGCTTCTTATGGGTTTTTTGGTTTAGTGGTGGTTGTTTTTGTAGTGGTGTCTCCCGTGTTTATCTTGTGCTTCAGTTGTTATCTTTTCTTGGTTACGCTACCTAGTGCTTTCATATGGTTGTCGATCGGATCCCGTGCCGTTTTAGGGTTCGTGGTTGTAATAGTGGTGGTGGAAAGGGGCTCAGTAAGAAATACTTCATTGGTCAGTTGCATCTTGAGCTTACCTTAAAGATCTTCTTGGGAGTGACTCTTGCTTGTTCTCTTCTCAAGACATAGCTCTTAAAAAAGCAGGCGTCTAGCTCTGTGGGGAGTGCTTGCCTACCCACTCCTTTAGTAAGAATTGTAAGGACGACAATGGCTCGATGATCCTTGCACCTTCCTACGCTAATAAAGCCATCCATGTCATCCCCCGCCCCTTGCCCTCGGTGCGTTTTCCTTGTGTGGTTGATATGGCTCCCCCCTTAGGTTCTTCTAGTGGTTTCTCTACCGCTGGTTTTGATATTGATCTTCTCGGTCGTGTTTTTTTAAAACCCCTGCTAACAGTAAAAAGTATCCCCCCAAGTTGCGCCTCGGCTTTGCAAGGGTGTTCCTCCAGGCCCTTGATTTGGTCCTAGCTTGCCCGAGTGATGTATCTGCTTGGGTGTAGCTTCTTATCGTGCGTTGCTGTGTTTTTGGGAATCTTTTTGCCTAAAAATAGAATAGAGCGACGGTCGGGTATGAGGGAGCGCTGCTAGTTTGATCAGATTGCTATTTCTAGATGATAGGCCATGTTTGGTTTTGGATCGTCTAGCTGAGGTAGCTCTGCCCTCTGCTAGTGCTAGGAAAATCAGTAACCTAGAAGACTCCAACTTGTTTCAGTGTAAGCGTAAGCTTGGGGATGGTCATTTCTCTATTGCTATCAAGGTTCTGTATTCCACGGACGCCCTTCAGGCTCTTGAATCTAAGCACCCTTTTGCGCCCCTCCAGTTATACCCTTTATCCCCTGTAATGAGGAAGCTCTCTCTATGTCTAAAGATGAGGTGCTAAGGATGATACACAGTTTTCCTAAGGGAACTTCATGTGGCAGAATGGGCTTAGATCTCAACATCTTATGGACATGCTAAGTGGTTCGGCGTTAGCTATTGCTGACTCCTTGTTGTATTCTATCACTAAGGTTGTTTATCTACTTTTGAGTGGTAAGTGTCCTAGTGTGCTCGGGGGTTTTATAGCAAGTGCACCGCTTACTCCATTGGTTAAGCCAGTGAGTTGTATTCGTCTTATCGCGGTTGGTACGGTGTAGCGGAGGCTGGTTTCTAAGGTTGATGCTTCTATTCTGGGGAAAACCTTGCACACCTATTTTGAAGATTTTCAGTTTGGAGTCGGCACACAAGGGGGTGGTGAGGCTATTCATCATTTTGTCAACTGGCTTGTTGAATGCAAGGGTGATGTTGTTGGTATATCCATGGTCTTGGTGGACTTTCAAAATGCTTTCAACCTAGTCGATAGAAGTGTCATGTTTTCTGAAACTAGGATAAAGTGCCCCTCCCTTGCCCCTTGGGTAGAGTTTTGTTATTCCCAACCTGCTCGGCTATATTATGGTAACTTTATTCTCTAGTCCTCCCAAGGTGTTCAACAAGTTGACCCCTTAGGCCCTCTTCTTTTTCTCTTATTTTCACCCCTTGGTCTTGAAAATTCATCAGTCTTGTAAGCTTAACCTCCAAGCATGGTATCTTGATGATGGCACTATTGTGGGAGATACTCTTATGGTTGCTAAGGCCCTAAACATTATTAAGGAGGAAGGCCCATCTCGTGGTTTATTTCTCAATCTAGATAAGACTGAACATTTCTGGCCTAGGGAGGACCCTAGGAGCAGAGAGGATGGAGTTTTCCCACCTAACATATCTCGCCATTGTGCGGGGGTGAAGCTTCTTGGTGGACCGGTGAGTACATATCAGAGGTTTTTCCGTGGTTTTTCGTTAAAGAGGGTTTCTAAAACCATTGAGCTCATGACAACGGTTAGCAAACTCCATGACCCCTAATGTGAGATTCTCCTTCTTCGCTATTGTGTCGGTGTTGGTAGGTTATTTTATGCCCAGAGGACTTGCCCTGAGGATTGGATCGGGGATACACAGGTTCAGTTTGACCTTGCATTGCGCTCTTATTTGAAGAAGATTGTTACAGACTCCTGGCCGGGCTTTGGAGACTGGAAATGCAGGTTACCCACCCTCCCCCTTAAGATGAGTGGCCTTGGCATCTACTCGGCAGGCGACGCTATTAACTATGCTTTCCTTGCTTCTCGCCTTCAAACTAGTTCGCTCCAAGCTAAGATCTTAGCTAAGAGTGATGTTTCCTCCCCAAGTCCGACTTTTGAACGTGCTCTTGGTCTCTTTTGGGTTCTTTGTGGCTCCAACGCTATTTCTCTCAACGATAAACCCGCTGCCCCCCATATGATAAAAAATTTGGCAAGGCTTTATTTTAATATTGTTGAGAAAAGCCTTACGTCTAGTTATAGGCTCACCCCAAGACAAATCGTCATTCTTAGCTCCACTCGGGCACCACACGCCCAAGTCAATCTACTCACAATCCATATCGAAGGCTTGGGGCATAAAATGAATCATCGTCAATATCGGGCTGTCGTATATTATCGGCTAGCTATTCCATTATACGCCAAAGGTAGTCTATGCTCGAGCTGCAACAACCTCAAAATGGATAAATGGGGGGACCACAAAGTACATTGCTGCAACAAGATTGGCGTGAAGTTTCGTCACAATTTGGTGCGGGACATGCTTGTATATATCTGTTGCAAAGCGTGGATTTCAGTACCTATGGAAGCACCGTTGGGGTTCTATTCAGAAACACGGAAATATCTTAGACCTGCGGATATCCTTCTTTTCAATTGCCTACATGGAAAAGACGCATGTGTGGATGTAACCGGAAGCTCGCCCTTTGCTGGCACAAGAGTCACCTCATGGGCATCTGGTCTTTCTTTCACCAATGCTGCAGAAAGAAAGAGGAAGAAATACACTGCGAAGTGTGAAGAGAATGGCTACAAATTCATCTCGTTCGCGTTCTCCACCTTTGGAGAATTGGGTGAAGATACTCTCAACATGTTAGCAAGGATTGGTTCCTTTGTCGTGAGTAACGCAGGTAGGGCATACATTATTCAGAGGCTAGCTTATAGTATTCTAAAGGGTGTGCATGACCAGCTTGTAGCTCGGCTCCCCACCAACTTCTTGTAAAGTCTATTTTTGTGAAATGACATATAATAATAATAATAATAATAATAATAATAATAATAATAATAATAATAATAATAATAATAATAATAATAATAATAATAATAATAATAATAATAATAATAATAATAATAATAATAATAATAATAATAATAATAATGTGTCAGTTATATCCTGTAAGGTACACTTCCAGGCTTGTTACCTCGATGACGGCACTATTATTGGTGACACCCTTTTGGTCGCCAAGGCCTTATGAATTGTTAAGGAGGATGGGCCATCTCGTGGGTTGTTTTTCAATGTGGATAAGACTGAACTATTCTGGCCCAAGGAGGATCCTAGTAGTACAGAGCCTAGAGTCTTCCCATCTAACATATCTCGCCCTAGTGCTGGAGTGAAACTCCTTGGTGTGCCTGTGAGCACAAATCAAAGCTTTTGTCGTGATTTTTCCTTAAAGAGAATCTCCAAAACCATCGAGCTCATGACAACTGTTAGCAAACTCCATGATCCACAATGTGAGCTTTACCTTCTTCGCAATTGTGTTGAGGTTGGGAATTTATCTTATGCGCTGAGGACTTATCTAACGGATTCATTTGGGGAAGGACAGATTCAGTTTGATCTTGCTCTACGCGTTTTCTTGGAGAAGATAACTACGACCTCTGGTCCGGTGTCTGGGGAATTGTAGTGGAGGCTAGCCACCGTCCCCATCAAGATGGGTGGTCTTGGCATTAACTGGCTAGGTGATGCTAATAATTATTCTTTCCTAGCCGCTCGACTTCAAACCAACTCGCTCCAAACTAAGATCTTGGCTAATAGTGAAGTTTCTTCTCCAAGTTTGGCTTTCAAACGGGCTCTTGCTTTTTATCTTCCTAATGAACCCGCTGCCCCCCATCTAATAAAAAAGATGGCAGGTGTCCACTTTAGTGTTGTTGAGAAAAGCCTTGTGTCTAGCTACAGGCTCACCCATGACAAGTTGCCATTCTTAGTTCCACTCGTGAACCCTATGTTCTAGGTTTTCTGCTAACAATCCCTATTGATGGCTTGAGACAAAAAATGAATCACCGTCAGTTTCGGATTGTCCTATTCAATACGCTCACCAATCCCTTGTTTACCGAAGGTAGTCTATGTCTGAGCTGTAATACCCCCAAGATGGACATATGGGGGGATCACGATGTTCATTGCTCTAGTGAGATTGGTGTGAAGTTCCGGCACAATTTGGTCTGAGACACTGCAACAAATTTAACTTTTAGCGACGTTGAATTTAGTGGCATTAAAAAAATGCCACTAATTCATATTTTTAGTGTAATAATTATTGACTTTTATTTTAAGTTCCACCATAAAGTGATTTAGCGACACTTAATTTGGTCTTTAGTG
Source organism: Amaranthus cruentus (assembly GCA_019425755.1). Lineage (NCBI taxonomy): Eukaryota > Viridiplantae > Streptophyta > Magnoliopsida > Caryophyllales > Amaranthaceae > Amaranthus > Amaranthus cruentus. The sequence goes on from CM033466.1 coordinate 3,088,782, forward strand.
GCATTTGTAATTGTCACTATAGTCTATAGTGGCATTTGTGAGAAATGTCACTAGATCCTATGTCGCTAAAAGCTTTAGTGTGACTTTTTAATATGCTGCTAAAGGGTGTAATAAATGACACTAAATCCTCTTTATACACTATAAGAAATTTCAAATAGCGACATTTAAATTAAATGTCGCTAAATATTTCCCACTAAAAGCAAATTATGTTGTAGTGAGACATGCTTCTGTATATATGTAGCAAAGCTACAATTTTAGTCCACAACAAGGAACCCATGAAGTTCTCTTCGGGGGGGGGGGGGGTATTAGACCAGCGGATCTCCTACTATTCAATTGGTTTCATGGTCGATGTTACATGAGTCTCTCCCTTCGCTGGCACGGGAATCTCTTCATGGGTTTCTGGTGCCTCTCTAGCCAACGCGGAGGACAAAAGAGGAAGAAATACACTGCTAAGTGTGAACAACATGGCTACAAATTTATCCCCTTTGCTTTTTCCACCAATGGAAAGTTGGGTGAAGACACACTTGAGCTGTTATCAAGGATTGCATGATTCTGTTTTAGTAACCCAAGCACCATCAAGTCTAAAGCATATATTTTTCACCGATTAGCTTTTTGCATTCAAAAGGGTGTGGGTGCTCATCTTGTTACTCGACTCCCCAACAACTTTTTGTAAAGTCTTTCACTATGAAATGGAATACAATTTATTTAAAAATAATAATAATAATAATAATAATAATAATAATAATAATAATAATAAAATAATAATAATAATAATAATAATAATAATAATAATTATTATTATTATTATTATTATTATTATTATTATTATTATTATTATTATTACTATTATTATTATTATTATAAAGATATACTAATACGACTAATACGACAAAGTAACAAATTAAGTACTAATAATGCACTAATACGACTAATAATATCTAATACGACTAATACGGCTAAATAACAAATAAAGTACTAATAATCCACTAATAGGAGTAGTAATATACTTATACAATTAATAACATAATAATACACTAATACAACTAATACGAGTAATAATATAATAATACAACTAATAATAATAGACTAATACAACTAATAATAATACTAATACTTCACTAATACGAATGTTTATGCTAATAAAATTATTAATAAACTAATACGAGTAATAATATGCTATACAACTAATATTATACTAATGATACACTAAAAAGACTAATAATAATAAGGAAAATTTACCCTGAATAATCCAAACTTTTAACGATTTTTCTAGAATAATCCCAACTTTTGATTAATCATGAATAATCTAAACTCTAAAGTAACTTACACAAAAATGTTGTTGTGCAAATTGTAACTTGCTTTTGCAGGTAAATTAACCAAAAAAAGGAAAAACTAAAATAAAATAACAAAAAGAAAAATCAGAATCCTTTTCCCCAACAACCACCCTTCTTCTCCCACCCCACAACCACCATAATTCCCACCATTGACCACACTATCTTCCACCCTACTTCCCATAGGAGAAATGAAAGTAATAATTGGAGTTCTTATCTTCTTTGCATTTATTCATTTATCAAAATGAAACGATACAAAATTATATGATTTTTTTTATTAAAATCAAAGAGAATCGGTGGGGGAGAGGTGTGGCAGTTGGGACGGACGGAAGAGGGGATGCGGTGGGGAGGAGGTGTGGCGATTGGGGAGGGGCAGGAAAGGCGATGTGCTGGGGGAGGTAGTAGCAGTTGGAGGGGTTTAGCTTTTAATTTTTTTTTCTTTTTTATTAATGTTATTTAATATGTATTTTCAAATAAAATTTGTATAGAAGGTGACCATTCACTAATATACTTTTGGCAAATATTGCTCAAAGTTCGGATTATTCATGGTTAATAAATAGTTGGGATTATTGTAGGAAAATCATGCTGAGGTTGGATTATTATGGGTTTATTTTCCTAATAATAATAGTAATGCTAATAATAATAATTTCAATAATAATAATAATAATAATAATAATAATAATAATAATAATAATAATAATAATAATAATAATAATAATAAATAAGACCAATTAAACTAATACGAGTAATACTACACTAATACGACTAATACTATACTAATAAAATAATAATAATAATAATAATAATAATAATAATAATAATAATAATAATAATAATAATAATAATAATAATAATAATAATAATAATAATAATAATAATAATCTGGTTATGGACAAAGGATGAACTCTCGTCAATTTCGGTATGTGCTATGCTATAGGCTCACCATCCCCTTGTTTGCAAAAGATAGCTTATGTCCGAGTTGCAACACCGCTAAGATGGATATATGGGGGGATGCAGTTCATTGCTCTAGTGAGGTCTCATGGAAATCTGTTGCAAAGCTGGGATTTCCGTCCGCAAGGAGGGACCTTTAGGGTTTTTGTCGGAAGCGGGAATAGACCTTAGGCCAGTAGATCTTCTTCTGTATATCTGGTTTCATGCAAAGATGCTTATGTGTATGTCACCGAAAACTCGCCTTTGTTCTGGTACGGGGGTCTCTACATGGGTTCCTGGTGCTTCTTTAGTTAATGATGCGGAAAGAAAGAGGAAGAAATACACGACAAAGTGTGAAGAGAACGGCTATAAATTCCTTCCTTTCGCTTTCTCCACTTTCGGAGAATTAGGTGGAGACGCGCTTGACATGCTATCAAGGATTTCATCATTTACTTCAAGTAACTCCACTTGTACCAAATCTAAGCCGCATATCTTTCATAGGCTAACTTTTTGTATTCAAAAGGGTGTAGGTGTCCAACTTGTTGCTCGCCTCCCTACAAACTTCTTGTAATGTTTTTTCTTTGTCTTTATGCCCAAGCTGCAAGAACCCCAAAATGGACAGATGGGGGGGACCAAATTGTACATTGTTCTAGCGAGATTGGTGTGAAGTTTCGTCACAATTTGGTTCGAGACATGCTTGTAGATATCTGTTGCAGAGCAGGGATTTCAGTCCGTAAGCAGGCACCGTTGGGGTTCTATTCAGAGGCAGGGAAAGATCTAAGCCCCGCAGATATCCTTCTTTGTCAATTGGCTCCACGGAAAAGACGCATTTATGGATGTCACTGGGTGCTCGCCCTTTGCTGGCACAGGAGTATCCTCATGGGCACCTGGTGCTTCTTTAGCTAATGCTGTCGAAAGAAAGAGGAGGAAGTATGATGCGAAGTGTGAAGAGAATGGCTACAAATTCATCCCGTTCGCGTTTTCCACCTTTGGAGAATTGGGTGAAGATGCTCTCGACCTGTTAGCAAGGATTGGTTCTTTCTCTGTGATTTACTCTGGTAGTCTTAAGTTTAGGGCGTATATCTTTCAGAGACTATCTTTTTGTATTCCAAAGGCTGTAGGTGCTAAGCTTGTTGCTCTGCTCCCCACCAACTTCTTGTAAAGTCTCTTTTCATGATATGAAATAATAATAATAACAACAACAACAACAACAACAACAATAATAATAATAATAATAATAATAATAATAATAATAATAATAATAATAAAAATTATAATAATAATAATAATAATAATAATAATAATAATAATAATAATAATAATAATAATAAATAATATAATAGTCTCTATCTTCTTTCTCTCTCTAGCGCCTCCTCTCTACTGAGCGACTACGTTCTACTCCGCCATGGCAGGCAGGAGGAGGGGCCGACCACCGACAAGGAGTTAAGATGAATTGCTAAGTATCGCTCTCACCCCTGAACTACAAATCTAAGTTTATTGTCATCAAAACTCTACCCGACTTTTATATACTAAACCCTAAAAATCCAAAGTCTCTGGCTTGAATTGAAGGATTTTCTGCCATTTTAATGGAGGAAATCATCATCTCAGGCGCGTTTTGTGGCGATTCTAGAACCCAACTCCAACGGGTTGAAGATTGAAACCCTAAATTCGATTCTCAAATCGCGAACCAGGCTCATGGATTTTGCTGAAATCGAAGTTAGGTTCATCTCTTGGTTGTTCTCAAAGCGTTTTTGGAAAAGTCAGCTGCTCGTTAGTTAGCATGTTTGAGCCCAAGATTTGGGTTACTCAGATGCTCGGTTTCTTGGTGTCTGTTCTCAAACATCCATGGAGTATTTCAAGGCATGTTTGAGGAGTCTTAAGAACCCAAATCTATGGGTTTACCCAGTTTGGGTATGAAAATCGAAGATCTGGTTATCGATTTTTTGTTTGTTTTGACCTTGAATTTTATGGGTTAATCAATACTAGGCAAGATTAGTCCTTCTGAAATTGCAGCAGTGGGAAATCAAAGTCCTTCTTCTGTGTAATGACCCCTTTCAATGGGTAAGCCTCACATCTAGGTACCCCATAAATCGGGTAAATCTCATATCATGTGTTTGAACTGCTGAAGTTGTTTTGTATTGGAGGGTAGAAAACTCTGATTGCTACTCCTGTCTTTTGGTCTAGGTCATAGAGGTTGTTTCTACGTATCTCTTAGGGCTTGCTATCAGTGTTTCTGACCTATACTGAATGTGTTCATGGCAAGGGTGATTAGAGATTGTGGGTGTGTCGATCGGCACTCAGACTCGCGATTTCTAATTGTTCTTCAACTGGTTTTATATTGGTATTGGGAGTGAGCTATTGTCAATAGTTGGTTTTCCAATGGTTTGAGAGGCCTGTCTTGTGCCTAGCAGGTGCACAGTTAATGCACAAATTGGATCTAATGGTGATAGCGCCCAATAGTTTATCAGGTTGCTGTTAATTAGGTCCCCAACATCAAGTTTCAATCACTTTGACATGTAAATGTTTTTTTTTTGAGCCATGGGCTGTTTTATTCTTCATAGTATTGTCCTGTTTTGGGAACTATCCCTGCTGCACTATGGGGGTCTCGTGCAGAGGCCTTCTATTGCTGCTGTTGGATTGAGCTTAAGCTGGAGCTTGATGCTGTTTTGTGAGACGTTCAAGAATTAGCTGTTGTTTCTCCTACTCCCATAGGCCAGATCCCGCGGTTCTTCTTGGATTTCAAAGATCAAATACTCACAGATACTTTAAGCATTGAATGCATTATTTTTGTTTTTGCACAGATTAGTCTGACTAGATTGGCTTGTGTAAAAACTAAAATGTGATCTAGCTTTACTGTATAGTCTAGGATATAACTTCTCTTTTTTGAGAGATGTCGAGTCCCTTCCAAGCGGATGACGAGGGGTCTGTCCCTTAGAAGCTTCGTATGGGTCGACTTCTCAGTCTTTTGAACCTTTGATGTAAGCTTCGGTTATTTTCTCTGGCATTTTATAATATTTACTTTGCCAAAAAAACAAATAATAATAATAATAATAATAATAATAATAATAATAATAATAATAACAACAAAAGATTCGTTGAGAGCTTCTCTCTCAAGGACTGGGAACGCGATTTTCAAATGCCCATCTTCCACCTTCATTCCACAGCAGGTTCAGCAGACCCGAGCGAGCAAGCGACTTCTCCGGTGGCGGGTACAGCCGGCTCTCTCCCCTTTTTTTCCTGTTAAACTTATAGTTCTCAGAAGATACAGTAGGTGTTTTTTGATGGGACAAAAATGATGAATACCATTACCAACAAACAGGATCGATTATGTTGAATTAGAAGAACAAATCAAAAAACAAGATTAGAGAATACCTGATTCCATAACACGGTAGACAATCTTGAAAAAGAAGAGAGAGTATGGATCTTCTAGATTAACAAATATTCCCTCAAGTGAAGACCCTTAATGTTATCACTCTTAATTCTCTCTGATAATGGGATGTCAGGAGAAAAGGAAAATATATGTAACCTAGGGACCATAACTTCTATATATATATATAATAACCTGTGACTAGTATTCAGCCCATCATTGAACCCAGTCATAAAATGAGTCTCTACACATTTAAGGCCCACAACCTATTGATACATTTAGGCCCAAACCTTTTAACTTTAATTAGATCACTTTAAATTTGGGCCTAAAGACAGTCTTAATTAATTATAATGACATATAAATATTTACATATAAGCCCAATATTGGACTTTGGTCCAACAATCTCCCACTTGGGCTATATGTAAAAAAAAGGTATAAACTTGTATCATTATAAAACCAAATTTGAGCTCAACCATACTGTCAAAACTGTAATGTATCAGAAACCAATCTCGTCCATCAATTATATTAGCATAGACCAAAGTTGTCTTTGTTACATCTTTCCGTAACTAGACCTCAATGATCATAATACCAACACAAAAGAACGACATAGATCATGAAGTGGATGTGTAGCATGGAAACAACATGCAATGTGATCTTAACATGTCCGTATCCAACTGGTCCACATTAATAGTGAGATCAAACATTACTATAACACAAATAGAGTATAAAACCAAACTTTATATAACTTAATTTCTGCAGAAAATTTATAACTAAAACAAACTATTACTATAACACAAATAGAGTATAAAACCAAACTTTATCATAACTTAATTCTGATCCAGAATCATAGAGTTTGTACCAATATGTTTAATCGACAATTCTTTATGTTGAACCCTTTCTTTACAACCAAGAATTTGAGAGCTACAAACTTTGACTTCCTAACTCTTATTGTTGTTAGAAAATTTCACAATGGAGTCGCTGTCACAATATAACTTAAGTGGTCTATGAATAGAATCCACTACACGCATCCGGACAAAATTTCGGATCCATATGCCATGATTCGATCCTCATAGCATGCAATGAATTCTCCGCCATAGTGGAAGATGCCGTAATGGATTGTTTAACACTCTCCATGAGACAAAGACCTCCACCAACATATAAACATAACCTAAGTGGATTTCATTGTATCAATGCATCCAAAGAAAATCGAGTCAGATACCCAATGATCTCAAGATTATCCACCTCCTATAATGGAGCATGTATTTCTTTGTCCCGTAAATACCGTAAGACCCTTTGACCGCTCTCCAATGTTCTAACTCGGATTGCTTAAATAACGCCCCAACATCCCTCAAGTATGTATGCAATGTCCGGACGAAAGTGCAAACTTGAGCATACATTAAACTCCCCATCAAGCATAAGGAATATTTTCCTTTTCCTTTTTCTCAAATTCATTCTTAGGTCACTGATCATGTCTGAATTTGTATCCTTTGGCCACAGGGTATCTCCTAGTTTGCAGTTTTGCATGCCATACCTTTTCAACACATTTTCGATATAACTCTCTAGGATAACTCCAAGAATACCTCGAGAACGCATCTCGATGTATTTTAATACCTAATACAAAGAGGCGCACCAAGATCTTTCATCTCAAAATCTTTTGATAAAAATTCTTAGTTTCACGCAAAAGCTTATATCGTCTATAGCAAGTAGTATGTCATCAACATACAAAACCAAGAAAAATGTATTTCCTCCACTAAACTTAGGAAATGCATTCATCAAGCAAATTCATCTCAAACCAAATGAGAGAATCACTTGATGAAACTTCAAATACCATTGACAGACGCTTGAGCCCATAGATGGATTTCTTAAGTTTACAAACCATCTTCTTTGGGTCACCCACCACAAAGTTTTCGGTTGTTTCATATAAATTGTCTCTTCAATATTGCCATTAAGAAACCGCCTTTACATCCATCCATGTAACTCAAGATCAAAATGTGCTACTAATGCCATTATTATCCTTAGAGAGTCTTCAAGAAACCGAGAGAAAGTCTCTTTGTAATCAATGCCTTCCTTTTGTGTAAAACCTGCACTACCGACGAGCTTTAAATCTCCACATTGCCATTTGAATCCTTTTGGTTTTAAATATCCATTTATTACCAATAGGTTTTATACCTTCCGCAATGCGACGAGGTCCCAAACATCATTGTCCTTCATGGATTGCATTTCTCATTCATAGCTTCAAGCCATTGTTGAGAATTTGCACTTTCCATAGCTTGATGAAAGTGACGGGTCATCTTCCATTACAATGTGTTCAAACTCATCTTTTCAAGATCTATCCACTCGAGAGGTAGAACTTTCATGTTCTTGAAGATATGCAATGTAATCATCCGGCAATGCACTTCTTCTCTAGTGGACCTTCTTAATGGACAACTTGAGGAGCAGAGTTTGTTCTCCTGGAGGATCTCCATCAACATTGTTTTGAATTGTGTCATAAGCAATGTCCATGTAGGAATCGATTCAATACCAATGACATCCGTAGGAAGAATAATATTCTCTTCTTCAAAACAATGTTTCTAATCAGATCTCCTTTCACAAAATCGACATCCTCAAGAAACCTAGCATTAATCGCTCTCAAAAAAGATTTAGCTTTAGGATCATAAAACTTAAACCCCCTTGACTTTTCAGAGTATCCAACAAAATAACAACTAATAGTTCTGGAATCCAATTTCTTTTCATTAGGCCTATAAGGCCGTGCCTCAGTTGGACATCCCCAAATATGTAAATGATTTAGACTCTGCTTTTTGCCGGCCCACGCTCATATGGGGTCTTATTATTAGTCGCTTTGTTGGTACTCTATTAAGAATATAAGCCGCAGCTTTTAAGTGCTTCTCCCCGAGTGACTCGTAAGGTAGAATGACTAATCATGCTTCTTACCATTTCCTTAAGAGTCCTATTTCGCTCCCCAAGAACACCATTCATAGTTGGAGTACTAGTGCATGGTGTACTGAGGAACAATACCACATTGCTCTAGGAATTTAGCAAAAGGCCCTGGACGTTGTTCACCTGAGCCGTCATAACGACCATAGTATTCACCCCCACGATCGGATCTGACGGCTTTAATCCTTTTATTAAGTTGATTTTCAACTTCAGCCTTATAACTTTTGAACACGTCTAGTGATTGAGCCTTTTCATGAATGAGATATATATAGCCATATCTGGAATAATCGTCTATGAACGATAAATAGCTTGTCCATTCCAAGAAGGACTTGGAAATGGACCACAAATATCCGATGCATAAGTTCTAAGACATCTAAAGACCTATTGGCATCATATCTCCTTTGATTGGTTTGTTTTCCTTTAATACATTCAACACACACATCCATGTCTGTGAAAATTAGAGGTCCTAAAATGCCATCAGACACAAGCCTTTCCATTCTCCTTTTAGAGATATGGCCTAATCTTTTGTGCCACAATGACGCTGAAGTTTCATTATTTGCCTTTCTTTTTATTCCTCGCGAAGATAATTATAAGGATTCATTATATGAAGCAATAGAATCAATTGTATATAGATTATCATTTAACAATAAAGAACCAGAACCAACGAACTTTGAATCATGAAACAAACTAAAAATTCCATTTCCAAATGAACAAGAAAAACCATTTAAAGAACCAGAACCAACGAACTTTGAATCATTGTCCAACAATAATCTAAACTTTCCAATTGCTTGTACTTCAACCGTCTTGCCGTCTCCCACATAGATGTATCTTTCACCATCAGCTTGGTTTTCGAACTCGTGAACCCCCAAAGACACACCGATGTGAGTGGTTGCACGAATCTATCCACCATGTGTTCTAGGCATCAAACTAAATTAACCTCGAACAAACCAAACTAAGAAGCATACCTTTCTTAGCACGCCAAGCGTGGTAATTGGTGCATTGCTTCTTCTTATGATTAGATTTTACAAAAGAAACAACCCTTATTTTCAACATCGGTTGATTTATCCTTTGGTTGTTTCCTTTGAGAATCCTTATCTCGCAGCTTCTTTCTTTGTGGCCTTTTCCTTTTAGATTTTGAGGTAAAGGCAAGATGAGCACTTTCAGCCTTTTCTAGCTTCAACCTTTCCTCTTCCTGTACACAGTGTGAGATGAGCTCATTCGAGACCATGTCTCTTTTGACAATTATAGCTCACCTTAAACCGATTAAAACTTGTAGGAAGAGATATCAAAACCAAGTACACTATTAGATCCTCTAAATTTCCGATTCGTGTCTTTAGTTTTGAAGCTAGATGAGACATTTCCATTATGTACTCCCTTATGTTACCATTACCCTTATATCTCATTGAAATTAAGGTCGTCAAAATTGTACCAATTTCAGCCTTTTCATTTTTGACAAACCTTTTTCAATATCCGTAAGGAAAGCTTTTAGTGAGTTATGTCATCGACATTGTACCTCAATGCTTCGTGAATGGCCCTTTGATGTATCATCATACACATGCGATTTGATTCTCCCACCTTCAAACTCCCTCTTTGATCGAGGTACTCAAATCAAGAATCGTGTGGAGAGTCAACCCTTAACGCAAGGTCAAGATCCATAACTCCTAAAACAATGGAAAGATTTTCTTTCCATTCTTTAAAATTTGAGCCATTCAACATAGGAATTGAATTGATGTTGGAAGTAATATTAGCAGGATTAGACATAGCTGAGAGAACAAAGAAAAATAAACATAATAAGCTCACACACTTTAATTCTTAAATTAATAATAATAAGTTTAATTTAGTAACAACCCATTACAAGATGACGGTTTTCCATTAATATTCCATCTTTGGATGAAAATACTAACTTCTTAGTGACAGCTTGTTAAAGTAATCTAACATTGATAATAAAATAGCATGTCGATTATGAAACCTTCCTTTGGGCCGATTAAATAATCACATGTAATCCTTATAATTATCACATGTTTATTACCACCCGAAAAAAATTCACACAAGTATATAATTATGGACCTTCTTTTGAGCCGATCGATAATCATATATTTTACGTGAACCATCTTTTTTATACTGTTAATAATTTAATTTCAACAAAAGAGGTCACTTTGGCAACGTATTGTATCAATTAAATTACCTCTAGTATATATAAAACCATATTATAATTAAACTTAAATTATTCCGAATATCCTATTTTACAATAATATTAAAATTATTGTAATACAAGTCAATAAGCAAAACATAATGCGTGTGCCCAAGAAAACAGTAAATTAATCCTAAAATAGTGGGTTAAAAAAAACTTAACTGAAACTTATTCTAAAAAATAAATAATATTTAACTGTTTTCCTAAAAAACAGCCATAACCGTAAATATTATTATCCATAACCTATCTTTAAAAAAAAATAACTGAAATACAGTTATTAATGTTTTACATGGTCGGCGAAACTACCCGGTTCCATGAAAAACCCACAAACAACAAAAAAAAAAAATAATAATAACCGGTTCTTGATTTCATGAAATAGGGTAGGATGCAATTACTGTATTATGATACACATGGCGGCGGAAACAATTCTGAATGTCATGAAAACCCACCAAACAAAAAAAATTGCATATGTAATCATGATCTCATCACATAGCTTTATGATGTCATAACATAATACCACTCAACCCAAAAAAAAAAGGTATTCTGATTTCAAGAATCAAAACTGATCAAAAAATATACCGGCGGAAGATCATCAAAAAAGGAAAACGCGGATTCCATGATATACGAATAAAACAAAAAAAAATAATTGTCCTAAAAACTCAACATATTAGGCTCTGATACCACTTGATGGGACAAAAATGATGAATACCATTACCAACAAACAGGATCGATTATGTTGAATTAGAAGAACAAATCAAAAGACAAGATTAGAGAATACCTGATTCCATAACACGGTAGACAATCTTGAAAAAGAAGAGAGAGTATGGATCTTCTAGATTAACAAATATTCCCTCAAGTGAAGACCCTTAATGTTATCACTCTTAATTCTCTCTGATAATGGGATGTCAGGAGAAAAGGAAAATATATGTAACCTAGGGACCATAACTTCTATATATATATAATAACCTGTGACTAGTATTCAGCCCATCATTGAACCCAGTCATAAAATGAGTCTCTACACATTTAAGGCCCACAACCTATTGATACATTTAGGCCCAAACCTTTTAACTTTAATTAGATCACTTTAAATTTGGGCCTAAAGACAGTCTTAATTAATTATAATGACATATAAATATTTACATATAAGCCCAATATTGGACTTTGGTCCAACATTTTTCACTTAGCAAGGAGTTGTACCAGCGACGGTGGGTCACGTTTTACAGCAGGTTTCCGGCTAGGTTCTCAGAAGGTTCTTGGTTTTCAGTTCATTTTCGGTGGTGGGTGTCTCCGGTTGGTTGGTCTACAATTTCAATAATGGGTCGTTCGGGTTCCATCTATGGCAGTTTCAATTGTGTATCTTCTTTTGGTGCCTCTCCCACCACAATTTTACAATGGGCGGTTCTGGTGGGCATGGATTCTTCTCCAGTGGGCGCGTCTTCCTTTTTCGGTAGGTTCCTTGGGCTCGCCAGTGGTGGGTCGTCGGGTTTCCATTTCTGTTTTGTTTAGTGAGGGTGGTAAAAGTTTTTTTTTTTTTTTTTAATTCATTTTTTTTGGGTTCTTTTGATGTGGATATATATGGTTAGTTAAGTGTTGCTTTTTTTATTTTATTTTATTTTATTTTATTCTATGTGCTTATGTTGTGGATTTGGCATTCAGATATGGTTAGTTTAGTTCGGTGGAGCTTTGTTCTTGTTGATTTTATTCGGTGATGGCACAACTTTTTTTTGGATTGTTTATGAGGTTTGGTGCTTCTTTTGGGCCTTTGGTGTTAGTAGTGGTTGCTTTTATTTTTAGTTGTTCATCTTGCGCCTTCGTCTTTCGTGGTTTCGTTATCTAGTGCCTTTATATGGTTTTCGATAGGATACCTTGCCCTCTTAGGAGTCGTGATGGCTGTAATAGTGGGGGTGGTAAGGGGCTCACTAAGAAATACTTTATTGATCATCTTGGGTCTCGCCATTTTGGCTCTGAAGCGTCCAGGGTTTACCTCACAGATCATATTGGGAATGACCATTTCTTGTTCTCTTCTCTAGACACAGCTCTTAAAAGAGCGGGTATTATGCTCTGTGGCAAGTGTTTTAGCACTCACTCCTTTAGTAAGAATTGTAAGCATGAGGAGGGCACCGTTATCCCTGCCCCCTCCGTTGCTGATGATGCCATTCATGGCATCGCCCGCCCTTCGACCTCTGTGCTTGCTTCTTCTGTGGATGATATGGCACCCCCCATGGGTTCAGCTAGTGGTCGCCCTTCCACCTGTTTTGACATTAATCTTCTCGGGCGTGTTTTCTTAAAACCCATGCATACAGTTAAATGTATACACCCCAAGTTGCGCCTTGGCTTTGCTAGGGTGTTCCTCCAGGCCCTTGTTATGGTCATACCTTGTTCGGGTGATGTATCTGCTTGGGTGCAACTTCTTATCTTGCCTTGTTGTGTTTTGGGTACCTTTTTGCCTAAAAATAGAACTGAGCGGAGATCACGCATGAGGGAGCGTTGCCAGTTTGATCATTTTTCCAATGCCATTTCTAGATGGCGCGACCCTTGCGACGGGCTTTGTTTGGTGCTAGATCGTCATTCTAAAGCACCTCCCCCCTCTGCTAGTGCTAAGAAAGCCCTTAACCTGGAAGACTCTAATTTGTATCAATGCATGTGTAAGCTTGGGGATAGTAATTTCTCTGCTGCTATCAAGGCGTTGGCTTCTTCTGGTGTAGCACCCCTACCACCGGACACCCTTCAGGATCTTGAATATAAGCACCCTTATGCGCCCCCTCCCGTTCTACCCTCCATCCCTTGTAATGAGGAAGCTCGCTTAGTGACCAATGATGTAGTGCAGAGGATGATACATTGTTTCCCTAAGGGTACATCATGTGGTCGGGATGGGCTTAGGGCTCAACATCTTAAGGACGTGCTGGGAGGTGCTGCGTCAGCTATCGCCGACTCCTAGTTGTGCTCTATCACTTAGGTGGTGCTGGGAGGATGGTAAAAATGAGGTTTATCATGAGGCCATTCTCCATTCTGTTAATCGGCTCGTTGAATGCAAAGGGGGCGTTGTTGGTTTCTCTATGCTCTTTGTTGATTTTCAAAATGCTTTCAATTTAGTTGATAGGAGCGTCATGTTGTCTGAAACAAGGCTGCAGTGCCCTTCCCTTGCCCCTTGGGTGGAGTTTTGTTATTCCCAACCTGCTCGGTTATATTACGGTAACTCTATTCTCTAGTCTTGCCAGGGTGTTCAATAAGGGGACCCCTTAGGCCCTCTCCTCTTCTCTATTATCCTGCACCCCTTAGTCTTGAAAATTCATTAGTCTTGTAAGCTTAACCTTCAGGCTTGGTATCTTGATGATGGCACTATTGTTGGAGATACTCTTATGGTCGCCAAGGCTTTACACATTATTAAGGAAGAAGGGCCATCCCGTGGCCTATTTTTCAATCTAGACAAGACTGAACTTTTTTAGCCTACTAAAGACCCCAGGAGTAGAGAGGATGGATTTTTTCCACCTAACATATCTCGGCCTTGTGCGGGGGTCAAGCTTCTTGGTGGACCGGTGAGTATAGATCAGAGCTTTTGCCATGGTTTTTCTTTAAAGAGGGTTTCTAAAACCATTGAGCTCATGGCAGCGGTTAGCAAACTCCACGATCCCTAGTGTGAGCTTGTCCTTCTTCGTTATTGTGCTGGGGTTGGTAGGTTATTTTATGCTCTGAGAACTTGCCCTTCAGATTGGATCGGGGATGCACAGGTCCAGTTTGATCGTGCCTTGCGCTCTTCTATGGAAAAGATTGTTACAGCCTTAGGGTCGGGCTTTGGAGAATGGCAATACAGGTAAACCACCCTCCCCCTAAAGATGGGTGGCCTTGGCATCTACTCGGCAGGCGACGTTATTAACTATACTTTCCTTGATTCTCGCCTTCAAACCAGTTTGCTCCAAGCTAAGATCTTAGCTAACAGCGATGTCTCTTTCTTAAGTCCGTCTTTTGAACGTGCTCTTGGTCTCTTTCGGGTTCTCTGTGGCTCTAATGCTATTTCTCTCAACGATGAACACGCTGCCCCCCAAATGATGAAAAAGTTGGCAGGGGCTTATTTTGATTTTGTTGAGAAAAGCCTTGCATCTAGTTACAGGCTCAACCCAAGACATGTTGCCATTCTAAGCTCTACTTGGGACAGAAAATGAACCATCGCCAGTATTGGGTTGTCTTGTGTTACCGGCTAGCTATTCCCTTATTCGCTGAAGGTAGTGTTTGCCCAAGCTGCAACCATCCCAAAATGGAAAAATGGAGGGACCACGCTGTTCATTGCTCTAGCGAGATTGGGGTGAAGTTTCGTCACAATTTGGTTCGGGACATGCTTGTATATATCTGTTGCAAAGCGAGGATTTCAGTTCGTAAGGAGGCACCGTTGGGATTCTTCTCAGAAGCAAGGATAGATCTTAGACCTGCAGATATCCTTCTTTTCAATTGGATACATGGAAAAGACGCATATGTGGATGTCACCGGGGGCTCGCCCTTTGCTGGCACAGGGGTCACCTCATGGGCACCTGGTGCTTCTTTAGCCAACGCTGCAGATAAAAAGAGGAAGAAATACGCTGCAGAGTGCGAAGAGAATGGTTACAAATTCATCCCTTTCGCGTTTTTTACATTTGGAGAGTTGGGTGAAGATGCTCTCGACCTGTTAGCAAGGATTGGTTCTTTTCTACTAGTAACTCAGGTTGCTCTAAGTCTAGGACTTACATTTTTCAGAGACTAGCCTTTTGTATTCAAAAGGGTGTGGGTGCTCAGCTTGTTGCCCGGCTCCCCACCAGATTCTTGTAAAGTCTGAGTTTATGAAATGAAATCTGATTATTAAAAACAAAAAAAAAATAAATAATAATAATAATAATAATAATAATAATAATAATAATAATAATAATAATAATAATAATAATACTAATAATAATAATAATAATAATAATAATAATAATGAGGAAGATGCTTATGGGTTCCTGGTGCTTCTTTGACCAACGCCGCAGAAAGAAAGAGGAAGAAATACACAGCAAAGTTTGTGGAGAACAGTTACAACTTTACCCCATTTGCCTTTTCTACCTTCGGAGGGTTAGGTTTCTTCGTTTTCAAGTACCACCAAATATAAGCCTTACATCTTTCATAGACTAGCCTTTTGTATTCAGAAGGGTGTGGGTGCTGAGCTTGTTACTCGACTCCCCCCCAACTTCGTGTAAAATTTTCTCCTTATGAAATCAATTACTTATTATTAAAAACAACAACAACAACAATAATAATAATAATTATAACAATAATAAAAATTAATAATAATAATAATAATAATAATAATAATAATAATAATAATAATAATAAGAATAATGAGGATCATTTAATCACTCTAAGTTTCTCAATTTACCAGAATAATCAGCGATCTTTGTTTTTTACCAACTACAACCTTCAACTTAACAAACATGACATCGAGACAGCCAAAACAGCCAAAATAAAGGTAAAAAATGGGGTTAAAATGGGGTGTTTTGGCTGTCTCGATGTCATGTTTGTTAAGTTGGATGTTGTAGTTGGTAAAAAAACAAAGTTTGCGACTGTTTTTTGAAATTAAGTAAACTTAGAGGCTGTAGTTGGTCAATGATCCTAATAAATAACAGTTCTCGCTCTAACTTTCCTCTCCTCTAAGACGATTTTCAGGACCTGCTTGAATCTTGCCCTCCCATGGGTAGGGGACGGGGATGGCCGAGGAAACAACCCCAGAGTCCGTCAGTCTGAGCGTCTAAAAGGGCCTCTTCTTAGAAAGCTGCCTCCATTAATGATAATTTGAAGGTGTTAGCGAACAGTGGATGTGCGGGTTCTGAGATTCAATCGCCTATGCTGGACAGGGAAGCTTTTGCTATTGATACTACTCCATAAGTATCTGGTAGAAATGCTTCATGGGTGTCGATTTTACAAGGAAATGAAGGCCATGGAGGCGAGCCCTCTTCTAGGGTTAGTCATGTGTCGATGCCTGATCTGCTTTCCACTCCTACTCGTCAGATGGATAATCCATCCCCTGAATTAGGTACTTTAACCCACCCTGAACCTGTTAAGATTGATATGGATGACATTATAGATGAAATACATTTATGGGAATAAGCTATAGTTTCCTTTCTTATGGGTGCAAACCCACCACTCCATGTGATTGAGGGTTATGCTAGACGAATTTGGAAGACCATGTTGATTGATAAAATAGGTATGATTAGGAAAGGTGTTTTTATTGTGCGTTTTATGGATTTGCAAACCAGTAATAAGGCTTGTGAATCGAGTGGTACCTTATATGATAATAAGCCTTTCATAGTTAAGCCTTGGAAGCCATCGATGTCTTATGAGAAGGATAGCTTGTCCAGTATGCCTATATGGGTGAAATTCCCTGAGCTTGATATTAAGTATTAGGGTGAAGAATGTTTGTCTAAAATTGTTGGAATGCTTGGTACTGTGATTAAATTGGATGAAGCTACTTCAGTAAAGGGGAGAATGATGTATGCTCGTGTTTTAGTTGAAATGAATGTGACTAAGGACTTTCTTGATGAAATTTATTTTGAGAATGAACATGGAGAGCTTGTTTCACAAGTAGTTAAGTATGCTTGGAAACCAATTTGGTGATCTAAATTACATTAGATTGGGCATTTGGGGGAGAAGTGTAGAATAGGTATTCGATAGGAATGGCGCCCAAAGCCTATGCCAATTGTTGATTCAGAGGGGTTTCAGCCAGTCATAACTAAGTCTAAACCAAAAGGTATAGCTCAGGGTATTATCACTATATACCTGGCTACTCCTAATGCACATCTAGCAGGATTGACTGAAATACTTATTACTAGCAATGATTTCACAGTCTTAGAGGATATTGAGAAGGAATACTTTGAGGACCCTCCTGATAATGTAGTTGATCTGGGATATAGTGAGATAGTAGTGCACGAACATGATGATGAATCCAATAAAGCGCTGGGAGCTTATCCCATCCAGGATGATGCATAATATTTTTGCCTAGAATGTTCGAGGACTGAATAAAAAACACAAGCAAGTGGCAGTTGCTAAGTGTTTACTTTCTCATCATGTCAGTTTGTTTGGATTATGGGACACTAAGGTTAAGAGTAAAGATCTTGCCTCTGTGTATCAGATTATTGGCCCGTCTTGGTGTTTTTCGCATAATTTGGCTAATGGTCGAATTCTAATAGGATGGAGACTAGATCATTTTTCTATAAATATTCTTAAATGCTCTGTTCCACTTATGCATCTTGAGGTTATACCAGCTATAGGAAAATCTTTTGTTATTAGCATTATATATGCTGCTTCGTCAGATACTAAGCGAGCCAATCTTTTTCAATTGATCAATGACATTGCTACTCGAACATATTGTCCTTTGTTACTCCTTGGTGATTTTAATTGTCTTGCTAATTTTAATGAGCGGTTGGGACAACGAGTCAGAGCACCTGAAATTTATCCTCTTCGTTCTTGTATGGCTAACTGTGGCCTTGAAGATATAAAGTTTACTGGGAGGTTCTTCACATGGAATAATAAACAAGCTGGGGCCAAGAGCGTTTTTAGTAAGATTGATAGAGTTTTGGGTAATACCTTATGGTTGGATTCTTTCCCTCAGGCTGAAGCTCTCTTTCTTCCTGAAGGAGTGTTTGACCATTCACCAATGCTTATCCAGTTCTTCTTTTTGAATTATGGTAAAAAAAACCTTTTAGGTTTTTTAACCATTAGTCTAATCACCCTGAGTTTATTGATGTAGTACGCGCTTGTTGGGTTGTCCAGATCAAGGGTTGCAAACGCTATATTATTTCTGCGAAATTCAAATCTCTTAAAAGCCAGCTAAAGAAGAGGTTTCATGAACCAATTCAGCTATCTCTCAAGCAAGCAGAGACTGAGCTTCTTGTTGTTTAGGATCAACTACATCTTTTCCTTAATAATCATGATTTAGCAAACCATGAACATGAAGTGTTAGCTGCATTTTATTCACATTTTATCCCTATTATTTAGCTTTATTATATTGGAATTTTGCATAACTATGCTTGCTTTATTTGGGATTTTACTCTTGGTTGGGTATTTTGGTGTTTTTGTGCATTTTAGGTAATATTCGTCAAGTACATTTCAGGTAATACTCACTTAACTTCGAAAGCTAAAGTAATCAAAGCCTTGATGACCCAAGTCAAGGAAACAAGGCCAAAAGGAGCTAAAGTAGACCTTTCTAAGCCCACTCAGCCAAAACTAGGTCGATTCAAGCTTGCTCGAGCATCAAAAAGACTTGAATTAGAGATAGAAGCTGAGCAGGATCATCCTGAAAGTCGCTCGATAGGTCGAGCGATTTTGGCTCGGGTCGAGCGAAAGTACTGTTCACTTCCAGTAGCTTTAGAATGTCCACAGAAGCATTTTCGATGGGTCGAGCGGAGCTATTTTTTGGTGATTGTCCTGTTTTTGAAGATTTTGACCTGTGTACCTGATGGTCGCTCGACCAGGTCGAGCGGGTTTTCTCGGGTCGAGCGAAATGGGCTGCAGCAGCTTTTCGCGATTCATTTAAAAGGCATTTGGGTCCAATTAGATTTAATTGCTTCTTATTTTTGCTGCCAAGCTTTCCTTGCCACCCTACCCTATCCTCTAGGGGTGGCACCCCCCTCCTACACCTTAGGGGTGGTGGAGCAATCATGAAACCACCACCCCCACATGCTTTGAAGCCTATAAATAGAGAAGAAGAAGGAGGAGTTCAAGGATCTCAGTTTTCATCCTTCACTTTATAGCAAATTCTATGTATTCTTAGCTTTGCTTTCATTTTCAATTAAGAATTAGTGTTAGCATAGTTTCCTTTCAATACAATTAAGTGTCTTTAATTTCCAAACACAATCTTAGCTTATCCTTTAGTGTAATACTTTCCAATTAGGAATTCTTTAACCATTGGTGTATTTTCATTGAAGCTTTTGGAAGTTAATGCTTTGAATCATCAATCCATCTTGTTCATCAAAGAGTAATTTCTACCTTTATTTACATTGAATTCAATTCATGTTATTTAGTTATTGTTTGCCTTTACTTATATATGTTTATGTTTGATTGTTCTTCAACTAATTGCATTAATCTTGTTAAGATAATCTAGTTCAATTTATCCATCCATGCTTCTTAACTTATTTGCAATCTATAACTTTAATATGAATATGAGTGAGTAGTTGTTTTGGCTTAGGTTAGGCATAATCACCATGTATGTAGTTTGAATTGCTATCTTTACCTATAACAATGGTTGTGTTGTTTATGGTTTAACATAGATTTTGCTATCTTGTTTAGTGTTGTTAAATTGAGGGCGAGAGTCGATTTTTAACGATAATCTATGCTTAAAAGTTGAATCATCTCCATGAGAATAGGTAGATGTTTTGATTGGAAATAATGAATGTGTGCTCCATGTCTTAATCTATGCTTAGCTCCATGAGAATAGGTGGTTAAGTATGTTTTATGAAGCTATTGTTGCTCGAGAGAGAACATTAGTATTTAAGATACGTTCTTCCTCATAACAATCCACAAACCATGACCTTAGGTTGAAGTTAGTAAGGACTACCTTGTTGAGAAAGCCTAGCCTATTCTTCTTTAGTTAATTGATCACTTTATCTTTGTCTTAGTTCATTGTGTCCTTAATTGCTTTTGTGTTTCGTTTTTCATTTCGTTCTTTTTTATAGTTTGCTTTAATTATTTCTACCTCCAAACACCATTTTATACGTTTTTGAACTAACTAATTGATTCAGAAGCTATTGACTTAACCCCCACTCCCTGTGGATTCGACCCGTACTTGCCGTCGTACTTAGCTACGCCTTGCACTTGCGGTATTACATTTGAAGGACGTAAAGTCCCGATCATGAAGCTACCATAAAATATAGATCAGTAAAACTTGATTATGGGACATTTCTTAAGCAAAAGGCTAAAGTTACTGGGCTTAAGTATGGTGATGATAATACAACTGTTTTCCATCATAGTATAAAGCTCCGAAGAATTCATAACAATATTAACATGATTCTGCTCGAAGGTATTTCTATTTCTGATCCTATCCTTATTCAGAGAGCATTCTATGATTTCTATCATAATCTCTTAAGTACCTCTATGGCCTACAGGTAGAAAATTCAACTTCCTATCATTCATACTGGTCCAGTTCTCTCTGAGACTCACTGCAACTTGCTTTCTCTACAATTCACTAAGTAGGAAATCAAGGAGGACGATAAAGCCCCAAGTCTAGATGGTTACAACAGTAAATTTTATAAGGCTGCATCGGAGGTTGTAGGTCCTGATGTTGTTGTAGCTATTCAGGACTTCTTTGTCAGTGGCAAAGTTCTTAAGGCTTGGAGTATCACTTCAATATATTTGATCCCTAAAACACAATGCCCTACTCACCCAGGTGATTTCAGACCTATTTCTTGCTGTCATGTCTTATATAAGTGCATATCAAAACTTATTTTCTCTAGACTTAAATTGGTTCTCAATGTTTTGATTGATAATGCTGAAGGGGCCTTTGTTGCTAATAGGAACATCATTCATAATGTGCTTATATGTCAAGATATTGTTAAACATTATGGCAGGAAGTAGTGTTCTCCGAGTTGTCTTTTAAAAATCGATCTTTGGAAAGTTTATGATTCGATGGATTGGCATTTTGTTAATGATATGTTGGTGGCTCTGGGTTTCCCAGCTCATTTTATCAGAATTTTGATGCAGTGTCTTACATCCACAAGATATTCATTATTGGTTAATGTTAGTCCGATGGAAGCTTTCCTTGCAAGGCGTGGTCTAAGACATGGCGATTATGTTTCTCCCTTGATCTTTGTGCTAGGCATGGAGTACCTCTCCAGGATTCTCAATTACCAATGCAGAAGTAAATCTTTTCACTACCATCCACGATGTAAAACTATTAATTTGAATCACTTGTGCTTTGCAGATAAATTATTGATGTTTTGTAAAGTTGATAAGGACTCCATTGAAGTGTTATTTGATAGTTTGAAGATGTTCTCGGATGCTTCAGGCCTTGTTGCAAATTCTGATAAATCCACCATGTATTTAGCTGGAATTTGTCCAAGACTCAAAGAAGAGCTTTCAAATCACTTTTGTTTTCCCATTGGCAAACTTCCTTTCAAATACCTTGGAGTTCACCTTTCCTCTAAGCGTATATCTGGAGCTGATTGTGATCTGCTTGTGGACAAAATGACTAGTAGAATTCGAACTTGGCAAGCCAAATTCCTTTGATATGCAGCCAGACTTCAGCTTGTCAACTCAGTTTTAATGAGCATCTCTTTTTATTGGTGTCAATTTTTCATCATTCCTCAATGTGTGATCAAGAAAATCAATACTATCTGTAGAGCATTTCTCTGGCATGGGGACAGTTATAACACCAATCCGAGGAATGTTAAGTGGTCAGAGGTTTGCAAACCTAAATCAGATGGAGGGATTGGCATCAGGAACCTACGCATCTGGAATGAAGCAGCAATTGGTAAGATGGCCTGGCATATTCATTCTTTACATGAGTCTCTCTGGGTTAAATGGATTCATGGGGTCTATATGAAGGGTGGTAACTAGTTATTCTTCAATCCACCTCCACTCGAAATAATCTCAGTAGATGGATGAATCAAGACTCCTACTCTGTTAATGTTGTATGCAAGAGTGAATTGGGTGATTTAGCTAGAGTAAGATAGAGTAAAGTAGTGTGGAATAGGCTCTCAATCCCGAAAAATAGATTTATTATGTGGCTTGCTTTTGAGAACAAGCTTAAGACAAGAGTTGAGCTTTACAAGAAAGGAATTACTTCAGACATTTTGTGCCCTCTGTGTGGATATCCTGAGAAAGTAACACACCTATTCTTTAGCTATCACAATGGGTAACATTCTACACTTGGCCCATCACTAGTGGATAATCTCTAATTGTAGGAAGAAAATTGTTTTTGCTACTATTGCCTGTCTTGTGCATAGTCTTTTGATTGCTCGCAATGATGCAATATGGAATGGTTTTGTTCGATCCGTGAAGACAATTGTGCGATCGGTCAAAGCTGATGTTGATCTTAGATGTAAAGCTTTGGGTTAGACACATGTGTCTGCTTAGCAGCTCTTAGAAACTTGTATAGTTTTTGGCTTTGGTATTTCTTGACTTTGGTCTCTGCTTCTGCTGTATGCACATGAAGGGTGATTTGGTGATACCCTTTATACAAGGTGAGCTCCTTATTCATACTGATGCAAATTAGTAGGAGTGGGGCTAATTTTGCCTCTTGTACTGTTTGGTTTTTTGATATTCATCCTCATTTTCCAAAAAAAAAATAAAAAAATAAAATAATAATAATAATAATAATAATAATAATAATAATAATAATAATAATAATGATAATAATAATAATAATAATAATAATAATAATAATAATAATAATAATAGGAAAACCCTCCATGGAGGGCCCCTTCTTTTGCACCTTTGTATATGGAGTGACTAATAAGCAAGCAAGACTGGAAATGCTTAATCACCTTGCACAGTTAAAGAACATATGTAAAGGCCCGTGGATAGTGGTTGGAGATTTCAACGGTATCGGTAATCTGATTGAGCGCATTAGTCAAATTGTAAGACTCTCTGAAGTCCTCCCTCTGAGAAATTGCATGGCCTCGTGTGAGATTCTGGACATGTAATGCAGTGGTCGATTTTACACCTGGAACAACAAACAAATGAGGAATAGAAGAGTCTTTAGCAAGATAGATCGGGCAATCTGTAATGATGACTGGCGTAACACCTTCCCAAATGTTTAAGCTACTTTTCTTCCAGAGGGCAACTTTGACCACACCCCTATCTTGCTGCGCTTCATTGCTCAGGTAAACACTAAGAATTTCTTTAAATTCTATAATTTTTGGACTAACAACCCTAATTTCAGCACAGTAGTGGAGAGCGCATGGAAGACGAACGTAGAAGGGGATATAAGCTCTTAAAATAATCAGAAACTGAAATTGCTAAGAGCTTCCCTCTAGGAGAAATTCTTCGCCTTCGCAATCCCATCCAAATTGCAGTCTATGAAGCTGAGCAGGCCCTTTTAGATTCCCAATCCTCCTTACACGCCAGCCCCTATGATCCCCAATTATCTAATATCGAGAAACTCAAGGCTCTGAAGCTCCTCGTATCAAAGAAAGACTATGTATCCTTTATTTAAGAGAGGGCTAAAATAGCATGGCTCAAATATGGGGACGAAAACAAAAGTACTTTCATAGAAGAGAGTCCACAACAAAATCAATAAGATCCAAAGTCAAGGTAGGATCATCAATGACCATGAAGGCATATCCAAGGTATTCTATGATTACTACACTGAAATCCAAGGATGTAGAATGAAGAATAGACAGATAATAAACATGCAGACTATTCATGCGTGTCCCACTCTCGACTTTGATTCTTGGGCACTTCTAGACCTCAATTTTTCCCATGAAGAGATTAAAGAGGCTATTTGGAGTATCAATGATAACAAATCACCGGGCTTGGATGGTTTCAACAACAATTTCTACAAAGCAGCTTGGCCAATTGTGAGTCATGACATGATCAATGCAGTGTAGGATTTCTTTGCCACTGGTAAGCTATCAAAGAGCTGGAACAACATAGCCATAACTCTCATCCCTTAAGTCCCGTGCCCTCTAGTCCAGGGGACTATAGGCCTATCTCTTGCTGCCACACTCTCTATAAGTGCGTCTCCAAGCTACTGTGCTCTCGCCTAAAAAGAGTCCTTAGCAGGATCATTAACCACATACAAGGCGCTTTTGTGGCAAGTCGTCTTATCAGCCATAACATCCTCTTATGCCAGGATATAGTGAACCACTACTCCAGGAAGGGTTGCTACCTTAGCTGCTTAATCAAGGTCATCCTAAGGAAGGCTAATGACACAATGGATTGGTACTTCTAGACGACATGATGATAGCTCTTAGCTTCCCCCCAATTTAATTCGAGCTGTTATGGCCTGCATTGAATCCTCCCACTACTCTATTATGCTGAATGGCAGCCCATCTATGACCATCAAACCCCAGCGGGGGCTACGATAGGGAGATCCAAGATCTCCCCTTCTCTTTGTGATTAGTATAGAGTACATTTCCCGTACTCTAATGATGATTGGCTCACATAAGGACTTTACATTCCATCCCAGATGTAGAAGAATGAAGTTGAATTACTTTTCCGTTGCTGATGATCTCATGCCCTTCTGTAAAGGCGACCTCCAATCCGCCTATTTTCTATGCCAAGGCTTGGATTCGTTCACTAAAACATCTGGATTATGTGCTAACTTGGACAAATCTTCCATCTACCTGGATGGATTCCCTATGGATGTAAAGGTAATAATAACTCAAAAGGTTCATCTCCCCCTACAGCGAATTATGACATTCTCATAGATAAGATGACTTCTAGACTCTGATCTTGGTATGCCAAAAACCTCTCTTATGCAGGCCGCATCTAGCTCGTCACCTCGGTACTCATGAGCAGTAGCTCCTATTGGTGTATGTTGTTTATCCTCCCAAAGGTGGTGATTAAGAAGGTAAACCTTATTTGTCGTTCTTATTTATGGCATGCTACTCAATATAACCCTGCCCCAAGAAATATGGGTTGGAAGCACATTTGTTGCCCGAAAAAAAAAGAGGCTTGGGCATTAAAAACATTGAAACATGCAATCTAGTGGCAGTGGGGAAGCTTGCCTGGCATATACACCACATGACAGAATCGTTGTGGGTGCGCTGGATGCCTGGGATCTATACCAAAGGTGCCAACTAGCTAATTTTTTAACACCACCACCACCCCCCCCCCCCCCCCCCCGAATACACACACACACAGAGCAAGTTGGGTTCTCAAGAAGATATGGAATGCTAAAAACAAGTGAACTCAATGGATTCAAAACAGAAACTACAATTTACAAATTATCTACAAAGAATACACAGAAACAACACAAAAGGTATCTTGGAGCTCTCTTATCTGGAACAGGGCCTTAACCCCCAAAGCTCGTTTTTGTCCTGTGGCTTGCTATTTAGGATAAACTCAAGACAAAGCCTAGGCTTTTCCAAATATGAATTGTTAATGATAACCTATGCCCTATCTGTGGTAATGACACTGAAATCGTAGATCATGTCTTTTTTCGTTGTATCTTCAGCTCAAAGTGTATGGATAATCTGAACTCCGTGAGCAACATCCAAATTAACCCTTGCTCTTGCAAATTCCGCAGAAAAAAGACCAGTGTAGAATTGGTGAAACTCCAATTGAATTACCGAGGGATCTGAGACATCCACTCCCTTAATATGAAGATGAGTAATGCGGTTCACACGCTGCCGATGCTTAATACTTTGATGAAAAAACCTGCAATTATCATCCCCAAATTGAATCCACTTCAACTTAGCCTTTTGACCCAAAGATGATTCCACATGCAACTTAATCTTATACAAGTGACTAGCAGCCTCCCGTTCCCTATTGGCCAAGTCCCCGTTTCCAGGAGAAAGATGCAACTGATCCTGGATAGACTGAAAATATAGATTTGACTCAAAATATTGTGTTTGGCAAATAGTAGAATTTCAAATTTGGATTGGAGTCAAATCCACAATTGTTATCAAAATGGTTTAAAGATGAAGATTTGAAAATGACCTCCCAAACCTTGTCATTCTCAAATTCTACATCATAATTTCATAATTGAAATCATTAATTAGAAATGAAATGCTAGTTTCCAAACACAATCTTAGGTAATTTAGGTGGTTATTTAATTTGCCAATTAACTGTTATACAAAAACTTAATTTTTAAACCATTTACATCAACTAAAAAGAAAAATAAATTCCTACGTAATATCTTAGCTGACGTATTTCTCCAGACTTGTATCGTTGGGAACACTACA
This sequence comes from Amaranthus cruentus, assembly GCA_019425755.1. NCBI lineage: Eukaryota > Viridiplantae > Streptophyta > Magnoliopsida > Caryophyllales > Amaranthaceae > Amaranthus > Amaranthus cruentus. Next base: position 3,115,380 of record CM033466.1, read on the forward strand.
CTGTCTCCATCATCAACTTTCATCAGATTACCAATTTTGGAACAGCACACATTAAATCCACTTTTGACTTCCTAAGTGATCTTCTATGCTGACTCTTTTTACTTTGACTTTGGCACGTACAATATGCATTAAACAAGTCCTTTAGGTACTGATACACGCGCTTATCACGCGTGTTTTGCACCTATTTTTAATTGATTCTTATTCTTTGTCGTGCATATCTTACTTAACTTAGGCCTTTAATCGTCAAATTTTATGATTTACGCTTGTGGTGTAGTGGTTTCATTAATTTTAGGAGTTTTTAGCCAATTTCGGGGAGGTTTTAAGGTGATCGGGCGCTTATCGGACCTCGGGATTCAAAACCCAAACCTTCGGATTAAAAGCGATAAATCTTGGTGAAAATTCAAGAAGGAGTCGAGCATGGTCGACTGGGGTGGACTCCGTAGCTGTGCAAAATTTCAAGGATCAACACTTAGAAAATTTTCTAAGTCAAAATTGCCCATTACAGAACCAGTCGACCGGTCGACTGGTGCCAGTCGGGTCGACTGGTTTGTATCTGACAGCTACAGTTCCAATTTTTGTCCGTCTACTTTTGCCTCTTGCTTCCACCACTCCTTCCCCTTGCGTGCTTCAGCCTTCCCTCTCCTGTGCATCTGCTCCCCATGATGAAGAGGGTTGCTTGCTTGACCACCTTGGCAATGATAATGAATGCAAGTGGGGGAGCCTCTTGTTTTGGCTATATAATGCCCCTTTTCTGAAGAAAAGAGACACACCATATTCAGCCCACAAGCTGAACCTTACTCTATTCTCTCTTCTTTCAAAGTTCATTAGTGTATTTATAAGTTTAGGTGCTCATCCATTTCAGAAATTTGTAATAGTTCTTTCATTAAACACTTTCATTTGGTATTTTTCTCTTAAGAATCAAGCTTTGAAGTTGTATTATTGTAGCAAGACACTAGTAGTTGTAACACTCTTTCTTTGGTAAATAGTTCCTATGCCCAGAAGTTGTGGAGCTAAATTAGAAAGACCTTTCTTATCATACAATGGTTAAAAACATATTTTCAACCCATCCCTTTAGCAATCTAAGAAGCTAAAATCCCCAAACTCTAGTCTTTTTATATATTGTTTAAAACTTGATATTTGAAACTTTTTGTCACTTTAAAACTCAAAAATCATAAACCTTTTTGTCATTAGACTTTTTGACACGAAAACATTTCCCTGTGGACCGATTGTGTAGACTCAAAAATCGGATATATGACCGATTGTGTAGACTCAAAAATCCCCAACCTTTTTGTCATTAGACTCAAAAATCTAAGAAGGAGAATAAATTTAATTGTGTAGACCGGACCTAGCTAAACGATCAACGACCTACGGTTCCGCGCTCTATCAGGTACCATCGACGACTTTAACAAATCGGATATATGACCTGCACAACAATCTCTAAAACATGTTTGTTTACTTAAAGTGAAGTCATCATCAAAACCTAAGAGGGCCAACAATCCCTTTTAATGATGACAAACTTATAAACAAACTTAATTAAAATAGAGTAAAACAAATGTAATAGAGCATGCTAGAGATTAAAACAACTCTATCTATCAACTTAGTAAATCAATTCGTTACAATGTAATTCACCAAGTATCCAAGTTAAATAATTTATTCTAAGATGAATATTTAAAAACATACTATCAAAGTATATGATTTATAACCTATGTCTTTAAATATTTTCCAAAAAAAAAATTAACATAAATCACTGTGTGTATAGGCTAGTTTTCATAATAATAATCAAACACAAAACAGTATCTTTTCATATTAGAACATAAAACATATAACCAGAACAAAAATAAAAATTTTTAGAATAATTCAAAAGCATAAGGCAATTATCAAAATCTTACTAGAACATAGTAATAATCAGAGTATATGAAACTTTGATTTTTCACAAGTTTCCTCTAAGTTTGTTGCTTTTCTTCCCCCTTTTGACATCAATTAAAAAGGAGTGTCTTGAACAGTTCACAGCACTAATTAGCATTAGTCAAAGAAGGATAAGCAAGAAACAATTTATCAAAGCAAGTTCCATAGTAACAATCAACATATGCATAAGATAACCATTCATAGACCAATAAGAGAAAATAAATAGCAAAAGATAGTGAAGATAGCAGCAAAGTCAACAAAATACAAATTGTTTTTGTACCCCAACATGGTACTTTAAAAGACAAAATAAAAAGACAGTTTAAACATCAAAACAATAGATGACACGGCCAACAAACAGTAATGATCATAATGTAGCAAAAGGAGGGATCAGACGGCAGTCTCTTCATCAACATATTATGTCTGCACTTCAACAGAATCAAGCTTGGCACCAAGACAGGACTCCATCTGGGTCAGCTGATCAGTGATAGAAGCAAGTGAGACACGAACTTCGTCTTGGAAAGCAAAGAAACGAGACTGAAAATCATTAAGCTTTGTGAGAAGAGAATCAAATGTAGCTGTAGGAACATAAAAGGGGTTAACAGACGCATCAAAACCATGTGAAGTATGTGGAGGTGAAGCTTGTGTATCTAATGGTTGTGGAGTAGAATGTATGGGTGATGGTGGTTGTGATGGAATCGATTGTGGTGGAGGTGTCATTGGTTTTGGTGAAGGGGGTGCACATGTAGTCTCTTCGGTGAAGGGTGAGGTAATCTCTTTATCCAATTCCATTGGACGCTTAGAAGCTAACCTACTGCTTTTCCTTGGAGTGAGCACTGGTTTGGCATAACTACCTCCTCATCACTAGAACTATCATCGGAATTTTGTTCCTCAAGTTCTTCACCTTTTCGTGAGGCTTACCCCTCACTCATAGCTTCCCCTTGTTCTTGTTGTTCCTGAGACAAGCCTTCTGCTTTTTCACCATTGGCAGAAGGAACAGTCTCCTGAGCCTTATCCTCTTCTTCGTCCATTTTCTCACCTTTTTCTCCTTTTTCTTCCTTATCCTTCTCCTCATCAAAACTAACGTCTTCAACCTCAACGACATCTTACAGTATCCCTTTCTCATTCAAATTTAAGTGCAAATTCATAAGACATTTAGCACTTATCTTATTGTTTGCGCTCATATAGGGAATTGAAGACCATCCAACGGTACACCAAATTTCTTAAAAACAAAAGTCAGTAATCCTCCATACCCAACCATAAGACCTTTCTCAATGCAATCAGATAAATGTGATATCATCAATGAGGGAAAATTAATTTTTATATGATTAGCCAAATAGTAGATTAAGGTGGCGTCACGAAGATAACTTTACTCCGCTTATAGTTGCGGGGTAAAATAAATCGATGTGCAATGTTCTAAAGCAGTTTATGAAGTGATGACAGTCAGTTGTGGCTAAATCTCTTCCTATCATTTATCCCAAGAAATTTTAACACAGCTTTTTCATTAATCCCTGAAATAAAATCTTAGAACCAACATAATACGGCGGGAACATCAAACCGTTCGCCCAACATTAAGCTAATGAACTCGATTTTGATTTCTTTAACAGTACTAGAACAAAAACCATTTTCTATACTAAAGTTTTTTATGAACTCACGCATTAAATTTGGATAAATCGGATTACATGAAAAATCGAACATTAAAGTTTCCCAACCCTGACTTTGTAAAATGGCGTGCAATTGAGGGAATGGGGTTGATTCATACCAGTACTTGTCAAGCCCGAACCCAACTAACATTTCCTTGGCGACTTCTTCAGCACTATCTGGGTCAACCTGTTTGGTCCTTTTCGTGGGTCTTGACGAAGAGATACCTTTTGGAGTGGAATGGGGTCTTCTTGTTCCGGCATGCATAATGGATTTGGGTGTATTGGATTTTTGTGGTTCTTGAGATGAGGAAAGTGGTGCGTCTATGGAAGGTGAAGGATGAACAACTTGTAGTGGTTTTGGTTAAGAAGATTTTGGCGTCTTCTTTTTCGCGGTTTTGCTTGATGATGATGATTTTGGGGTTTTCATGGTGATTGAAGGAAATGAAGAAGGAGAAGTGATGGAGTGAGTGAATAGGTTTGACGGTTTTTGGGGAGCAAGTTATGAGTGCTTGTACTTGACGTGAAGAGTGTAAGAAGTTGTGAGTGAGTGATGTGACGTGTGAGATAGTGGGTTTTCAAAGCTTTGAAGGGACGGTTTCTTAAGGATTTTTAACTCTTCATTTTCAATTAGTTTGTAACGTGTGAACAATCAAGTGTAACGAAGAGTTTGCGGGTATATTCGTTGAATTAAGCGGTTAATAACGAATTTTTGAAATACCACGATGATCCGACTCCCACTAAATTTTAAGTTGACCATTCGAAAAGAAAGAAAGAAAATAAAATGCTGGAATTTGTGGAAAAATAAAGAAAATATAAAAGTAAATATGTCCTCGTTTTTTTTTCGTTTTTAAAATGAGGACAATAACACATAAGACAAAAATACATGTTACTTTGGTCTAATCAGGCTAAACATGCAATCCAGAAAATTTCCATGGCACGTACCTCAGATAGTTGCATACATGCACCTTGCAATAATTGATTTCTCAATCAAGGTTTTGTGAATGATTAATCCCTTCCAATTTCATGTTGCTTCAAGGGGGAAGGCTTGCATTAAACTTTAGTGGAGCTTGATCATACCAAATTCCAATCTCATCTTCTCATATTGTTCCCTAGTAAGTGGTTTAGTCATAATATTTGCAATTTGCTCATTTGTACTAACATGTTTAACAATTATATTTTTATGCTCAACATTATCATTAAGAAAATGATGTCGTATATGTATATGCTTAACTCTAGAATGATGCACGGGACTCTTTGATATGCATATGGCACTAGTATTATCACAATAAATAGGAACACATTCAAATTTAATACCAAAATCTCTTAGCTGGTGTTTTATCCAAAGCATTTGGAACAGCAAGCTGCTGCTGCCACATATTCTGCTTCAGCAGTGGATAGTGCAACGATATTCTGCATAATCTGCCTCACTATAAACTTTCAGGTTTGGTCAACATTAATAAGATCTCCTACATCACTTTTAGGATAGAATAGGGGCAAGTCATTTGTTCCCTTTAAGTATCTCAGAATTCTTTTCACTGTTGTGTGATGTGATTTCTTGGGATTTGATTTAAATCTAGCACACAAACCAACACTAAACGAAATATTTGGCCTACTAGCAGTTAAATATAATAAAGATCTTATCATACCTCTATACATGGTTTGCTCAACATTAATACCATTCGAATCTTCATCTAGTCGAACATTAGTAGCCATAGGTATGTGGTTTGTTTTAACATTATCTAAACCATATTTCTTTAGAAGTTCTTTAATATATTTTTGTTGATGGATAAAAATATCATTAGCCGTTAGTTTAATTTGCAAACAAAGGAAGAAATTTAATTCTCCCATCATACTCATTTCAAATTCCGCACTCATAAGGTTAGCAAATTTTTTACATAGTGATTCGTTAGTGACTCCAAAAATAATATCATCAACATAAATTTGCACAACTAAAATCAAAACCTTTATTCTTAAAGAATAAGGTTTTATCAATTTCACCTCTAATAAATTCATTTTCAATCAAAAACTTAGAAAATCTTTCATACCATTGTCTAGGAGCTTGTATGAGCCCATAAAGAGCTTTATCAAGCTTATAGACATGATTTAGGGAAGATGGATTTTCGAAGCCAGGTGGCTGTTCCACAAAGAGTTCTTCATCTAGAAAACCATTCAAGAAAGTACATTTCACATGCATTTGGCAGAACTTAAAATTCATAAAAGGAGCAAAGGAAATTAGAATTCTGATAACTTCTAACCTTGTTACGGGAGCAAATGTCTGTATAATCAATCCCTTCTTGTTGATTGTATCCTTTAACTACTAGCCTTGCTTTGTTTCTTACAGTGGTTCCATGCTCGTCCAGCTTGTTCCTAAAAACCCACTTTAGACCAACTATCTTTTTGTTCTTGGTTTTGGTTCTATGTGCCACACTTTATTTCTTACAAATTCATTCAATTCATCTTGCATTGCAACAACCCAATCTGAATCTTGTAACGCTTCTTCGTGATTCTTGGGTTCCAATGTTGAGAGAAATGCAAAGTGTGCACAAAAGTTTCTTATCGGGGATCTGGTCTGTGTGCCTTTGTTTATGTCACTTATGATCAAGTCAAGTGGATGTGACTTTTGATGCTTCCACGGCTTAGGCACAAATTCTTTTGTAGGGACAGTTGTGGAAATAGGCTCTCTGACTTGATTACATTTTGCTCAGCTTCATGTTGCTCATTTTGTTCTTCTCTAGGAGCAGCTGGATTAGGAACACCTTGTTGGTTCTGATTTCCCTGTTGTTCCTGCTCTTAATTAGGTTCTATTGTTTCATATTGGACCTGTTGTTGTTCATTTACTTTAATCTTGCTCTTTATGTATATTTTCATCATCTTTCATGTTAGCAAGACCTATCTCAAAATCACTTGTTTCTTGTTCACTTGTCATAAAGTTAGTTTCATCAAAAATAATTTGAACAAATTCATCAACACACATAGTTCTCTTATTATAAACTCTATACGCTTTACTATGAGATGAATAGCCAAGAAATACTGCTTCATCACTTCTTTCATCAAACTTTCCTATATTTCGTTTTTCATTTACATGAACAAAGCATCGACATCCAAACACACAAAAATTGAAAATATTTGGTTTAACACATTTAAATAGTTCATAGGAGGTTTTGGAAGTGATAGGTTTAATCAACACACGATTCAAAATATAAAATGCAGTATTAACAGCTTCAGCCCAAAAATTTTTAGGGAGACCACTAGCAATTAACATGGTTCTAGCCATTTCCTATAATGTTCTATTTTTACGTTCCACCACACCATTATGTTGTGGTGTCCTAGGTGCGGAAACATTGTGACTTATACCATGCTCATTACAATAATCCATAAACCCTTGCTAACTAAAAATAAGGTCCAAGTAAATCTACTGTAATCATCAACTATAACAAATATATATCGCTTACCACTACGACTTTGGATTCTCATAGGTCCACAAAGATCCATATGAATTAATTCAAGTGGCTTTGAGGTGGTCACAACATTCTTAGGTTTAAAGGATGACCTAATATGTTTTCCTTTGGCACAAGGATCACATACTTCATCATTTTGGAATTTAACGGACGACAATCCTCTTACTAGGTCTTTAGATCGTAAAGTATTAAGCAAAGAAAAGCTAGCATGACCTAAACGTTTATGCCAAAGAAGAGGGTCATCTTCTATAACACTGAGACAAGTCAAACTGGTTTGGGAACAGTGTGGAGGTCCACAACATAAGTGTTCCCTTTACGGATTCCTTCCACAACAGTGTCTCCTGTGTCACTCCTAGAAATAATGCACTTTTCAAAAGTAAAATTTACAGAGCTACCTTTGTCGCAAAATTGAGAGATACTTAGTAAATTATGTTTTAAATTCTCGACTAAAAATACATTATCAATTGCATGAGAACTTGACCTTCCTATTTTTCCTTTGGCAATGATTTCGCCTTTCATATTGTCTCCAAAGGTCACAGTTCCTCCATCATAAGCTTCTAATGAGAGAAATTTTGATCTATCACCTGTCATGTGCTTAGAACAGCCACGGTCGAGATACTATGAGTTGTTAGAATGAGGAACCCAATCATCCTTGGGTTCCTTGTCGATTATGCATGAATCATATTTCTTAATCCAAATGTGATCGACATAAATTTGGTTCGCCTTGTCGTGTTGTTCCCTTTTTATACATTGAAATTTCAGGTGTCCGGTTTTACCACTATAAGAACAGACTTTACTACTAGGGAGATCAACGTAGACCTTTTCTTGCTTTTATTCTTATTGTATCCTAAGCCTTCAGTATTCTTAGTTTTAGCCTCTAGAATCTATTTTGGAATTTTATTGATTTTCCTTTTTCCTCTTGAATTTTATTCAAAATTCAATTTCTCATTTTTGATTTTACTAGATTCTAGGTCTAATTTTAACATTTGAAATTCAGTACTAATATCATGAATAGATTCATCATTTATATTCTCATTTAAGCCTAGCAATTTGTATTGATACAAGTCGACATCAAGATATTTTCTTGTTTTACCTTTTCTAATGTTTCCTTTAACATTACGTTTTGATCTAATAAATCAAAGAATCTATTTTGCACATCAGACCTAAAAGAATTTAGGTAGGAAACATGGTCTTTACAAGTTTTAAGGTCCTTTTTCTATTTGGAGACATATGGCAGTTCTTTTATCAAGTTTATCTTGTGTCTCCAAAATCAATTTAATTAATTCATGTTTAATCCATCTAAATAGGTGGTTAGGAAATGAATTAGAAGACAATACCTCTTTTACTTTAGACTTTTCGTCGTGAGTGGCCATGAGACATAGATTGGTTGTTTCTTCCTCAACGGGAGCTTCTATCTCAGCTTCGCTCTCAGATTCTCCCCGTGCAGCAATCATGCATTTCAAGAGAGACAAGTCCGTTTGTTATGTTTGTGAACCTAGTGAACATCTCTTGGATACTTTCTCTTGGTTCCATAACAAATCTTTCATACTTTGACATCAACAAGTCAATCTTGGAGCGCTTTACTTCACTTGTTCCTTCGTGGGTAATTCTAGCAAATCCCAAATCTGGTTGGTTGTTTTGCAACCCATAATACAATTATGCTCATTTGGTCCAAGACCATAGTGAAGTAATTTGATGGCAAGAGCATTCATCTCCATTTTCTTAAAATCTTCTTTCTCATATTCAGTGATCGGTTTGGGAACAGTTTCGTTATTGGAGTTGGTAGTTGTTACCTCAAAGTCTCCAATTTCGAAAACTCTCCAAACTTGATAATCTTCTGCCTTAATGATGATCTCCATCATATTCGTCCAATATGTGTAGAATTTACCATCGAACATGGGCGGTCTTTGAGTAGAGTAATCTTCTTCCATTCGTTCATTCATTTTCAACATATCTAAAACACCAAGATACGGCTCTCAGGGTTTCCTGATCAAATGAGCAACAGGGCTCTGATACCAATTGTAGAAATATATAGAGATGGATGAATACAACAAGAGGGGGGTGAATTATTTTTTTCTAAGTTTAAGACTTTTTAGCCCTATTTTTGCGGAATTCAATATTCTAAACGAAACTTAAACTTAAAAATGAAAAAAACAAAAGATAAAAAGGAGACAACGATTTCTACGTGGAAACCTTCTAGGCTTAATAGAAGGAAGAACCACGACCACTTGGGATTTCAAAATTCTCTTATTACGTTTTAGGCAATTACTCAATTACATAAAACTCTTGTTCAACAAAAGGCCAACTTCTCCTTCTCTTCTCTTCTCCTTCTCTTTTCTCTAGCTTCACACGAAGCCTCTTCTCACTTCCCTCTAGACTTCCCTTAAGTTTAGTTACAATTTCTCTCAAAAACCCATACAAAATAATTCTCAAAACAAGAATAAATTCCCTAAGATGGATTATGAATTAAGAAATTGCATAAGAAAAATATTCAAAGTTAATTGGCAAATGTAAGAATAAGATATTTTTCTTAAGTTGTGATCTCTTGAATTTCTCTCTTTTATGGGTGGTACCACGCACCGGTTTTTTTCATAAGTCATTCCTATTTATATGGGAACAAACCGGTTATTTTAGTAAAACCCTAACTACTCATATTTCCCTTGATTGCATAGCTTGGGTGTCAAGTATGTCCTACCGGTTTTTATTTACTAAAAATAGTAAATAAGATTAATCTTAACAAAAGCCCTAACCACCTCCTAAACCTACGGTGAAGACTATAATTAAAAATAGGTTAATTAGATTTAAGTAAGTAAAGCCTATTTAAATTTCCTATTTCTAAGGAGAAAAATAAGGAGTCTATATTAGAAATAGTCTTAGGTAATTTAGGTGGTTATTTAATTTGCCAATTAACTCGTATGCAAAAACTTAATTTTTAAACCATTTACATCAACTAAAAAGATAAATAAATTCCTACGTAATATCTTAGCTGACGTATTTCTCCAAACTTGTATCGTTGGGAACACTGCACTGTCTCCATCAGCAACTTTCATCAGATTACCAATTTTGGAACAGTAGACATTAAATCCACTTTTGACTTCTTAAGTGATCTTCTATGCTGACTCTTTTTACTTTGACTTTGACACGTACAATATGCATTAAACAAGTCCTTTAGGTATCATCGATGACTTTAACAAATCGGATATATGACCTGCACAAATATCTCTAAAACATGTTTGTTTATTTAAAGTGAAGTCATCATCAAAACCTAAGAGAGCCAATATGTATAATGCTCCACCTACGGCTAGTTGGGCAGTGAAAAAATTGTGTGTTATTAAAGATACTTGGAAACAATGGGTTTTTAGAGACAGTTATTCTATCAATGAGGTCTATAAGGAGGTTTTCAGGGACCATCAACGGGTAAATTGGCATTCTTTGGTCTAGAATCAAATTTCAATTCCGAAAACAAGGTTTTCTTGTTGGCTTTTGGCATTAGGTAAATTTAAGACAAAGGATCGCCTTCATTTAATGATCCTTTGGTTGATGATTTTTGCCCGTTGTGCACTGCCAATAAGGAGACCATCCAACATTTGTTCTTTGAATGTCCGTTTAGTACTCGATGCCTTAAGGAACTTTCTGATTGGACAGGGGTTAGATTTAAAGCCATTGGAGTTATGGACATTCTTAAGTTCAAATCTTCCAAAATTCTACGAAGACTGTTGTGTGTTATTTATGCCTTAACAGTTTATTCTATATGGCAAGCTCGGAATAATGATGTTTGGAATCATGTTGTAAAATTGCCATTTGCCTTAGTTAGCGGGATTCAACAAGAGATTAATTTCCGTCGTAGAGTGCGTCAGTTGGATAATCTTCCTCAGTGTAGTAGATTATTATGATGGTTCCTCTTCTGTTGTCCTGCTCTTATGGTGGTGATTCTCCTTTGTGGTGATGCTTTGTGCCTTTTAGTTTTTGTAGTTCATTGATTTGATATTGTTGTATCGTGCTTATTTTCTCTAAGTGTTGTGTGTGTTGTTGTGATGTGAGCGTTTGATGGAGGAGTCCTTCCTCGAACTGATTGCTTGCTCCCTTTCTTTTTAGACTGTTTGTGGGGTGCTGTTTCAGTTGTTGGATACTTGATGTGGGTTCTCGTGATGCATTTTTGTTTGTGAGTATTTGTTGAGCTGGTGTTTCTGTTGCTGGTCTTTGATTCTCCCCATTTGGGTTCTGCTGGATTGTTGTTGTTCGTTTATGGTGCTTGTTGGACTATTGCGGATGGGCCCTTTGGTTTATGCGTTGGTGCACACATGGACGCGGTTGCTGAGTGTTTCAATGGTGTTACATGTTTGTGGTTTCTGGTGCTGTTCTGGTTTGCTGTTGTTTTCTGAGGGAGGTTTCTTCTGTTTGAATTTTATTTGTTTTGTTGCTGGTGTGCTAAGATGGTGCCCTACTGCTGGATGATTTGATGCTTACCTGCTGGCATACTGCTACCTATTTTATTTGATCCATCCAAAGTCTTAAGGCACCATATCAATTGTAGTGGATGTCACTACTATGTCTACTAGACTGATGTGCTATAGCTGCCTTACATTGAGTTTTCTCAAATTTTGAAGGCATTGGTGCTGTTTTGTGATACTGCTACTGAAGATATATCTGGCTGTTGCTACTAGCTTATGTCTCCGTGATGCGTTCAGGCTGCTTCTATTGCTGCTGAGTTGTTTTGATTGTAAGGGCTGCTGCCTTGTTCACCTTTACTCATATCAGCATATTGGATGTTCCTACCTGATGTTGTTGGGCTAGCTTTTGCCGCTGTTCTGTCCTGTAACTGAGGCTGGTTGTTGCATCTGTCTGTTATTCTGATCTGGTTTGAATGCATTTTTGGCAGTACATGTTGCTCTGGGCTTTGCTTCTCCTCTACTGTTTTTATGTCGCCTTTTTGGTTGATTTATGGTTACTGGTTTTATTAGTGCTTTCTCAGTCCAGTTTGTTTTGCTGGATTTTGTCTATTTGTTTTTAGTTCATGTATAGTTTGGTGATTTTGCTGACTTTGCTGCCGGCTAGTTTTGGGCCTCTTTCTCCTCGTATGCACATGAAGAGTAGGACGGAAAAACCCTTTATAGAAGGTGGGCTCCGTTTCCACACTGATGCAAATAAGGTTATTGAGTTTTCTTGTCTTAATGTACTTTGGTTTTTTCTGGTGAATAAAAGAGTTTTTTATTTGCCAAAAAAAAAAAAATAAATAAAATAAAAAAAAAAAAAATAATAATAATAATAATAATAATAATAACAATACGCAAATACAACTAATACGAGTAATATCAAATTAATACAAGTAATAATATACTAATAAAACTAACAAAAAAACTAATATTACACTAATATGATTAATACTATACTAATACGACTACTAGTACACTAATAATAATAATAATAATAATAATAATAATAATAATAATAATAATAAGGGTGCAGCTCCTTGTTGTGGTGTTCAGAGGCTGCTGCTGTGCTGCTGCGATGTTCAGAGGATGTTCTTCTGTCTGTGCTCTGATCTGGATTGAGTGCACTTCTGGCAGTACCTGTTGCGTTGGTTTTGGTGCATAATGCTTCAAGTGTTTTTGTTGCTGGCTTGCTACTGTGGGCTGCCATTTTTAGCTATATACTGTATGTTGAGGGTTGTTGTCTTGTGCTGATTCAGAGGAGTGTGCTGCTGAAGCCTGCTGTTGCCTCTGTTTTGAGTGCATTTTTGTATTGTTGCCTGTTGCTGATTTGATCTTGGTTTTCTGGTTAGTTTGTTTGGTCTTCTGTTTCAGACCATGTTTGCTTTTGTTGCTATACCAATAGGGCAGTTTATTAGCATAGGGTTTTTCTTGTATAACTTTTGACTTTGATATCACCGTTGTGTTGGATTGTTTTGGCCTCGGCCTTCTCGTATGCACATGAAGAGTGGGCCGAGGAAACCCTTCATAGAAGATGGGCCTCGGTTCCACACTGATGCAAATAAGTTGGGGTCGGCTTGTTGTATTTGTTTTTTCTGGTGAATAAAAAAAATTTTATTTGCCAAAATAATAATAACATTAATAATAGTAATAGTAATAGTAATAGTAATAATAATAATAATAATAATAATAATAATAATAATAATAATAATAATATTAATAATAATAATAATAATAATAATAATAATAATAATAATAATAATAATAATAATAATAATAAGTCGTAGGAGTGTTATTATGTTATAAATTCAATACATAGCTTAGAATATCACTAATCAATACTTGACCTACTGGTTGGAGCACGACCTCATATTATGAGGTCTTGGGTTCAAACTTTCCCCAAGACAATTGTTTGCATGCTGATTGTTGAGGTGTTCACGTGGGCGTGATGTGGGTACCAATTGGGTGCCACATGGGCGTGATGTGGCACATTGATTTAGCCTTTTTTTCTGACAAATGGTGAGAAAGTTTTGAAAAACATTTTTCTTGTTATTTTCAGATAAATCCTTAAATAGTACTTACCGACTGATATCCGATTAAAATTGTAGTCCGAAATCTCCGACTAATTTTCGACTAACCAAGTTAGTCGGAAAATTCCGACTCTTATCCTACTAAAATGATATCTCGACCATTCTGAGCCGATTACTCAACAAAGTCGGAATTTAGTCGGAAAATACCGATTGTTTTCAGGTAGTCGAAAATTTGCATTTTTTTTTGTACTGTGATTGTAGCCATAAATAGATTTTGAGAAGACATGAAATAAGCCTATATTTCCAACAACTTAACTATGAGTTGTATAGTTCATGAACATATTATTGTTGGAGTCTCTTGTGCCAAATCTTTGTTAACACAAATAATGTAATAAGAAGTACACATCATAGTTTAAGTTGAAATAAACATTTTGAATTTTGAGTAATTTTGAAAAGCAATGTCCTAGAAACTAAAAAGCATATTATATTCTGAATTAATGAGACAATCATAATACATTAGCCATCTCTTATTATAATTTGTCCTATTCTTTATTTATTAGATGGGATAAATAAAAAATAATAAAAGAGTAGTATATATTCTCATCGGGATTAGAGGACATATGGGTGAGAAAAGTGTTTTTTGAAGCGCATTGATGCTTCAAATATGACTTGTTTTGGAGCAAAGGCGCTAATCCTTATGAACTCTTCACCTTTGTAACCAAATCCTCTGCCTGGAACTGTTAATATATGGGTTTTCAATAGTATCTCATTAAATATATGCCATGATTTTTTCCCGGGGAAATGAACCCATAGATATGGTGCATTTCTACCACCATATACTTTCATATTCAATTCTTTAAATGTATCCACCAACATTTTTGCATTATTCATGTAATAACTGATGCTCGACCGTAATGCCTGCAATTCATTCCTTTTTTTGATTAAATACAATTTTATGATTATAATTAAGAAAAACAATCCAATGGAAAAGAAACCTTATAGCCAAGGGGTGAAAGGCAAGCTAGTCCACCGGCTTGAGCAATGTTGGAGGCACCATTGAAACAAGTGCAAACAATTCTATTATAGTCCTTTATTACTGGATATCCATTGGAGTAACGTAACTCTTTTGGAACCACTGTCCACCCCAATCTTACTCCTGTAAATCCAGCCAGCTTTGAGAATGAAGATACTTCTATTGCAACCTGCACGTACCCTTATTAATTTCACTAATTCTTAAATGCATCACAGAGTTTCACGGTGAGCCCATCTCTATTGGCCTGATCCAATATACATTTTTTGTCTTAAAATGATTATTTATTACATTAAAGTGATCATTTATATTTTATTATAATCACTTTGACACTTTTTATACTCTTAGAATAATTATTAATTATAACCTTAAATAATTACTTATCAACTTAAAGTAATCAATCGAAGAAATAGGCTATTATATGGACCCGTCTCAGTCTATTATATGGACCCGTCTCAGGTGAAACAGTCTCCTATAATATAAGAAGAGTTGTATTAATTTTTTACGTACAATTAAGTCGGTAAAAAATTTACCTAAAAATCAAATCATTGAATGTGATTATGGATGCATAAATAGGCAGTTAAAAATGTGATAAATATGGATCCATTTCTATGTTTCCATAAGAAATTTCAAAAATGAAGGAGGAAACATGCCTGATTGGCCCCAGGAATTTGAAAAATGGATGTAGGAGTGTGATGATCAGAGATATAAGAAGCATAAGCAGAATCATAGATGATAATAGAACCGTTATTCTTAGCAAAATCCACAAGTTGTCGTAATTCTTGCCGAGATGCAGCATATCCAGTCGGATTATTCGGAGAGCAAAAGAAAATGACATCGGTTCGAGGAGTGTTCCTCAAATCTGGAAAGAAATTGTTTTCAGGCCCACAACTCATGTACACTATCTTATTGTACTTTCCTTTTCCTTCTTCAAATTTTCCAGCTTGCCCTATTATAACACTTGAATCCACATATGCCTGTCCATCAAACCCTTACAATCTTCAACTTCTTTTCCAACTTTTAAATTACTTCATTTTTTTACTTATCCACTTTAGTTGGGCTTAATATAATTCAAAAAACTTAACACATGAAAAATGGTCCTAACAGAGATTGTATTATTACCGGAAATGTAGGATCTTGTACAGCTATACTTATATTTGATCCCAGTAGCATCTATATCAAATAAACAAAAAAAGATTAGCTCAAATCATACTAAATTTTGTTACAGCATAAGATTACGTTAAAATTTTGAACTAACTTAACCTGTAGCCGAGAAATGTCGCATTGTGCACCGTCTGATACGAAAACTTCATCATCACTAATGCTCGTATTTCTGTAAAATGTTTTAGCAATTGCCTTCCTCAACTTCTGCAATCACCAATAAATTATACTCCAATGATAACAAGGAAAAATTGATTAATAATTCAACATTTCACCATTCGCTATGAATAATTTCACATCTGTATTAATTTTTAATAATTTAGCATTTGCAATCAGTATACCCATTTGTATGCTGACACCAAACTAAGGATACAAGTTGATTTAATAAAAAAATTCAAAATTGTGATTAATTAAAATGAATTGATGA